>CABFOV010010439.1:0-16226 GCA_902141375.1 Timema poppense
GCTAGTTCTATCCAGTACACCTCATTACACCCTATCCCTATCTTGAGCTAGTTCTATCCAGTCCACCTCATTACACCCTATTTCGTTCAGGTTAATTCTAAATCTATCCTCACATTTGCGTCTAGGTCTTCCCATTGGTTTACCAGTTAGTAGTATCCTGAATACACTTCTTTATTCTCCCATTCACTCTCCAAGTTCTGCCCACCTTAAACCATGAGATCTCTAGTGAATTGCAGGGTATGTAACTCATCATTATATAACTTCCTCCGCTCTATATTATCCTTATCGTTTTTTGGATCAAATATATTTCCAAGCACCTTGTTTTCGAACACTCTACATTTGTTTTAGTCATGTAAGAGGCCACGTTTTACACCCAAAGAGAACAACTGGTAAAACTATTGTTTTGTATATTCTGAGTTTTACATTCCTTGATAACAGGCTATTAAATTTTGACGGTGGATTAAATCGTTACAATGAATTCATCTTAATGTTATGAAGCTGCTTATTGGTCCTAACCGTGGTCCGATTCTTGAGACATTTACCCTGTATATTGAATGAATAACCACCCCAATGTCTGTTGAAACAAAGATGTGGCGACGTAAGGTTCCTTTGGATTAAATCATTAGAGAAAACTCTTTCTATCTCCAGCATATCAAGTGCAAAGGTCAAACCTTTGTCAAAGGTCTGTAGTTGGAGGTTTGTATGTTAATCTTCACAAAGGTAGGCCAGGTTAAAGACACGTCAACAACGCTGGATTGTCATAAGAGTACCATTGCCCTAATTCAATTTGAAGCTCATGAACCAGTCGTATTGTGGTGAAGCCACTCAACCAATCCCTCCATAAGCCACCTCCCTTATCTTTACCATCCCATCCCCTACTATTAGTATTAGACCTATTCAGCAAGTCTTTGAAACAAGCAAATTTGATCGACCTTACAAAAAAAACTCTTATGGCACATGGAAGCTGCCATACTGGGTGACGTGTTGGCTAGTTGAGGTACAGAATGTAACAAGGATCTAAGTCATGCTACTCTTTTGAGAGTAGTTTTAATAAGTATGCGGTGACCTCGTGGTCTAGGAGTAAGGTGTTGGGGGTTAGAGGTTCAATCCTCGGTCCCGGCACAGATTTATCTGATTACCAAACCCTTCCTTCACCTCTGACAAGACGTGTATTAATAACAAAAATGCCAGGCCTCCACCGTGGTTCGGATCCAACGTTAAACTGTAGGTCCTCCATTTCATCTCACAATCACCCTACCATTACATATTAGCGTAAGTGCGTATAACCTAACGGGTAGTAAGACGTTTCACTCTCCTCTTATAGCCTAGAATATGATACTAATAAAAACCAACTCCAAATAGTTTCCAAAGGCATTTAATTTTCATAATAATTCCAGGCGAGGACCATTCTAAATAGCTTCAAGGGGCATCCAATTGTCAAATATTTGTCGAAGGAGAGCCCCCCGGCTCCTTTTGACTTGGGAGGGGGGGTGCAGAAGCCCCTTAAGCTCTCGTTTTGGCCAATTGCGGCCCCCTCTCCCCAACAACACAAATAAGGTTCCTCTGTCAGTACCAGCGAAAAATATATTTAAAAAGATAGCGAAGATGGGATCCTTAATCGCTATACATTCTTTGAAAAACCAAATTAATCCATAATATATGTTTAATATATTACACTATTTAAATAAATAAATGCCTTTATCCTAAGAAAAAAAGAAAATACAATCAAATAATTCGTGGTTTGAATCCAAACCAGCTGTACAGAGGGTGTTTTTTGCCCCCCTCAAATGGTTTCCACTCTCCCTTCACGCAAATGCAGTTATTGTACATCTCTAAATTCTACCTTTCTCGTCCATACCCCACTAGTTCAATCATGTGGCTAGCTCGGATGGATACAAAGAGGTGACATTGTAAGAAATGAAAGTAGTACAATCCTTGCTCGGTTGTTGCTTGGAGTGTAACCCAACCAGACCTAGTTGTGTCATCCGAGCGACAGATGGCTGGCTCGTCAGTGGTTCCACTGGGTCGTACGCATACATACATTCACTTGTCTCTGAAGTGAAGCGCCCAATATGGCCTGTTCTCTCACAATGGTTTCGTGCCTCTTGCTTTCTGAAGTGCCTTTGGCATTAGAGAGACTTCCGACCCTCCCCAAAACACCCCAAATCCCCACCAGCTGAAACACCAGCTACTAACAATACTAGAGAGAGAAAGAGAATGTAAATATAATTGAAGAGAGCACAATTAAACATGTATCAAAAGAATGAGCTCAAAATACGAGGTAAAACATTAATTAGAAAGCATCAGGTGGGATGAAATGTTAATAATATTATTGCGTGTCTATGCTACATCCCTGATAGCCCAGTAGTGGAAATATTATCCAGTACTAATGTACCGTTGTCCAGGGGACGTACTAATGTACTAATATTACATAGTTTCTGTGGAGGATCTTTCCATGTCCTGATGAGATGAGGTGATGGTGATAGTGAGTATGATGGTGATAATGATTATGAGGGTGATAGTGAGTATGAGAGGGTGTAACCAGTGGAAACAACCCTAACTTAAACCTGGTGACCGTTGGGGTGATTCCCCTTTCGGGAAATCTAACCAAGGCACCAGCCGAGAGTTAACCCCCGGAACCCCTAGGCTCGTAGCTAGGTGCACTGACCATTACACCACGTGGCTGGTGGGACGAAATGTTACCGACTCTGACGCTTGGAATTACAATTAATTTTAAATAAATCTACACCCAGGGATGACCTCAAGCACCTATTTTGTGTCCGGAGCAGCGGTGGCTCGTGTATAGGCACTGCGGGACTGTAGCAACCCCTATTTCCACTTGATATTATCGATAACATTTAATATGATGAGTCCTTTTTTCTTTAATTATTTCTTTATTTTTGTAGTACAATATATATTCCTTAAGCTTAATGTCAGTACTTCAGTAGCCAACCCCCAGTTTATGAAAAAGATACAAAAACCTTTGTATGGAACTGTGCGCTTCACAGTGCCAGCAACGTGGGGTTTGACTGTTGTGCACATGCGCACATAGGAGGAGGTGGGGAGGAAGGCGGGACTGCCAGGTAGAGAGAGCACTGTTGTTCTTGCAGTGCCAGCTCTGGCATGATGGCGGAAGGAAGTTTTTTTTTACTCGGCGTGTGTTGTGCTTAAAAACCGTGTACCATATTCTTGAATGTGATAAAGTATAGAAGAGTGTAGAATTAGATTATTATTCTGCTTCCAGATATTCTATTTGATTAATCATTTTTCGGTTATTTTATTTAACAGAAAGACAAAATGCGCTTGCAGTACTTTCAATGGAGAAAAATTTCCTCAATTGTCATCCAGAGATCAAGGAGAAAATTATTGTACTTTTTGCGCAAATTAAAACAAGAATAATGGATTTCGTTTTTAAATGAATCGATCAAGCTTGAACTGTAACAATTTAAGTTAAAGTAAGTGAAAAAGTTTTGGTTTTTTTGTTAAGATTTTATCAAGTTCCTGAATAAATTTTCTTTTTATACATGTTTTTTTCTTTTACACAATTTTAAAACAAAAGACTAAACGTTTTCTGGAGCAGCACCCCGATTAATTTTAGCTACGAGCCACCACTGGTCCGGAGTGAACTTTTATATTGGCATCCCCCTTCACTATCACGTAATTCTGGTCGAAACATTGTCCTATGACCTTGAAAGGAAATCATGACAAGATATAACTCCATGGGTTTCCATGTCCGTGGGTTTTCTTGGTCATTGCTTATCAGACTGTCATGGGTTCAATGTCACTAAAGAACTTAGACAGAGATGCTGTATTTTACCAACATTGTTTAGAATATATCTAGAGCAGGATTTAAATAATAATAATATTTAGCACCGCGTCTTACTACCCGTTCGGGTTATACGCTTTAATTACTAATTACTCTAATGGATTAAGAATGTTGAATTAGAGTAAGTGAACCCGCATTTGCGTGGAGGGAGAGTGGAAAACCATTTAGGAAAAACCACCCCCAGTTTACCCGACCAAGATTCGAACCTCGATCTCCCCGTCCTCAGCAGTCGAGCAGCTCAACACGACTAACGCGTTAGCCAACTACGCCACCGAGGCGGGTCAGGATTTAAAGATCTGGAAAAAGAATTGACAAGGAATGGGTATAGCTGTAATACAACACTATGCATATTATGTTTTGCTGACGACCAGATAGAATTGGCACAAGACTACAATGACTTGGAATACATAACACTTCCCTTCGACTAGTTGGTGCTGCCTCCACCTTCTGGTAGACATTCCATGTACTAGGTGTGTCCAGAAAGTGTGATGAATTCCCGTTACCTTCCACACTGAATTTCTATAAGCGAGTGCGAAAGGGCTTACCAATTTTGCCCGGTAAGGTATTTTCACATACCTTCCAGGTTTCTTTGACATGGGACCGACGGATTTACTTCCCCTACGAGGTAAGTTGTTCTAAAGATTTGTATAGCTCAAGGTGCGGCCGAAGGGAGCGCAAGTTTTTTTACACTTTTTATAGAATTGAAATTTTTTGGCCAAAACAAATCAAATATTTCTCCAGTAGCAACATAGAGCTTAGTTTTCTACACATTCTAGTATCAACAGATCTTGAATATATGTCAAGGGCGTCCTAAAATCATGTCAAACCTTTTTAAATAAAGAGAAAAAGTTTTGACAAAACTCCAGGACACCCTTGACAGATATTCAAGATCTGTTGATATTAGCATGTGTAAAATATAAACTCTATGTTGCTACTGGAGAAATATTTGATTTGTTTTGGCCAACAAAATTAATGCTATAAGAACTGTAAAATTATTCGTGTTCCCATCTGCCGCACCTTAAGAAAAATCCGCCCACTTCGGATAGGTTTGAACCCACGATCTTTGGGTCTTGAGGTGAGCACTTTACTCCAAGACTACTGAGATCACCGATCTTGTTAAACCGAAACATACTGTAATAATATAGCCGAGTGAAGTACGAACATCTTGCTGCACTAATGACGTAGGTACCAAGGCCGTAGCCAAACAATAATTTCAGGGGGGGGTTTGGTGGGCACATCCCCTAATTGCCAGAGACTAGGAAAAATTCTAAATATTAAACACCTTTAGAAGCTATCTGGAGTGCTTTTTATGGCAACATAGCTCCCTAATTTATACTTGTGCCTTAATTTTGATATTGTTTGATCCATAAAAAAAAGGCCTGATATATTTTGTTAATTAAATTTTGGAGGGGGTTTGAACCCCCAAAATCCCCCCTTGACTATGGCCTTGGTAGGTACAACTGTAAGAATAACCTCAATGAACGAAAGCCAAAAGTGAACAGAAGCTTCCATTCCCTCAAAGGTCGCCGTGTGTGTTTCGTCATAAAGTGGTGTGACCCTGTCTGTATTTAACTGGCAGTTAACATGGAGTTGAACGCGGTGGTATTCTAGATGCTACCAGACCATGAACTAGGGGTTTATTGTGCCTCACTGGGGATGAAGAGAGGATGATGGCTCATGGGAGAGGGAGTGGATAAAGAAGGGTACGAGGGAATACGGACAAAACGAGGTGGTGGCTTTGCGGAGAGCTTTCCTCCTTTTACCCGTGGGACTGTGATTTAAGAAGATTTGTGCCACCTATGATGATTACGATACGAGGATTAAGACTTAGCGAAGGCGGCTTTGCGGCGGGTGTAGGGTGGGGGGTGGGGGGGAATTGGGACAAGCAGATAGATAAAATGGGAGCTTATTTTGTGATATTCTTTCAACAGCTAATATTGTTTTAATATTTTCATATTCAACCTGAGATGACTTCACTTCTGTTTGTCTTCATTATTCAAAGACATATGCCGATAATCTCAGGCCTACCAACATTGTAAAGTTAGATGAGGATTGGAATAAGAGGTATCCTCTCTGGGGGTTGAAATATCGTTAATGCTTCCTCTGTACTCTTTTCAGGCAAATGCGTGCACATTTAATTTTTATGTCTCCCTTTCCATCCTTATACCCTTGGATTAGCTCATTAATGTCCCATATGTGTTAAACTTATCAAACACACACACACACACACATATATATAAGACTGTGGTCTGCTTGTGTGTTCTACGCAAGAGAAAACCAAATTATTAACTAATTGTTACAGAAATAATCTGATAGAAGCTATATTTTATTTTCTTTGTTCCCCTCCTATTATTTTTAATTCATGAACACGGTGGGGTTTTTTCTGCCTGCCCAAGCAACTTTTGCCTTAACTCTCCGAACATGAAGACAAACCGCCCACGCCAGAGCAGACACTGAGAAGAACGCTCGTTTCAACTAATTTTCCAGCATTTTCCGTGCAAACAAATGTAAAAACAGTAGTTGACGTCTCCCTAGGCTTTAAAATATATTTTTGGTTTGTTTGTTTTTTCGTACCAGCTGTATACTGAAACTTCTAAGTGCAGTATAGATCTACTTGCTCTTTCGTGTCATCTTTCTAATATATGTTCAGTTATATTTATTTATATTAACTCCAGTTTTAGAAAGTGTTTCTGACACTCTTTGTACGACCTACCGGGATTCGACTCCCAGTCATCAGAGATTCAGAAAATTGTTAGAAGTGTTGGCTTAGACCAGGCGTGTCAAACTCGTTTGTTCACACATAGTGAATATTAAATATACTAAGAAGAACATATTCCCAAAAATTCAATTTTGTCAATAACTTAAGTAAAATAAATTCCAGCTTAGTGCCTTAATATTACAATAAGAACATAATAAACCCCTATAAAACAATAAACTCATATTTGTTAGCAACAATTTGGCCCTGATATTTGCGGACTGTTGAGAATGTCGTGTTATAGGTCTTGTACCAAACTCCCCAGTATCACTTTCTCAAATATTGTGTTTTACCAAGTTTATATAAATAACAAGAGAAGGGTCAGGTTCGTGCCCACACATACTCGTGGATAGGACCTCACAAACTCTTGGATAGGACCACACAGACCCGTGGATAGGACCTCACAAACTCTTGGATAGGACCACACAGACCCTTGGATAGGGCCACACAGACTCTTAGATAGGACCACACAGACCCTTGGATAGGACCACACAGACCCTTGGATAGGGCCACATGAACTCTTGTATAGGGCTACACAGACTCTTGGATAGGACCTCATGGACTCCTGGATAGAACCTCACAGACTCTTGGATAGGACCTCACGGACTCTTAGATAGGGCTACACAGACTCTTAGATAGGACCACATAGACCCTTGGATAGGACCTCACGGACTCTTGGATAGGACCACACAGACTCTTAGATAGGACCTCACATACCCTTGGATAGGACCTCACAGACTCTTGGATAGGACCTCACGGACTCTTGGATAGGACCACACAGACTCTTAGATAGGACCTCACAGACCCTTGGATAGAACCACACAGACTCTTGGATAGGACCTCACGGACTCTTAGATAGGGCTACACAGACTCTTAGATAGGACCTCACGGACTCTTGGATAGGACCTCACAGACTCTTGGATAGGATCTCACGGAATCTTGGGTAGGACCACACAGACTCTTAGATATGACCACACAGACTCTTGGGTAGAACTGTAAGATTGGCATGTCTGCCATAGACCATGCGACCACAGCTGTTGGTAATACTACCTATAATTATAAAATGCTTTTGCCAATGGCAAGGGGGTCAGGGTTTTCAAAGCCCTGTCTGGATGCCATTTTTATATTTACACAATCACTCCACCAGAATATCTCCTGGAAATACTCGTTTCATGAGACTATTACTATATTGTCTATCTCGTTAAGACACATGATATGGATCAGCCTGTATGTTGACCTCATGATGTAAGTCTGGCCCTGATCAATACTTACAACACACTGCTAACTTCAGCGAATATCAATACTTACTACTTCATACGTACGGATGGAGCGGTCTTCCGGAGCACTGAGACATCAAACATCCCCCACTCAGAACAAGTGAAGGTTTGTTTTTACAAAATATCGTCTAATCTAAGATGAAACGTATCAACGTTACTTTACCTATAAGAGTAAAATCCTTACATTTTGAAATTTGAGGATTTAAAGTCATTTATGTAACGGTGAAATTATTTCATTGTCAACGACACTTAACTCGAAATATATAAACTCTGAACACGAAATAAATAGTTAGAAACATATTATATCAAACCTTCTTCAAACAAATAAAGTTTTTTTTAAAAAACAGGCTAACGACAGAACAATCTGAGATAGTTGAGGATTGTTTAAGTGGTTTGGAAGTTTCAGAACTGACATTACCATAAGAAATACAGCAGTGTGAGGGTCACAACAGAACATTCTGAGATAGTTGAGGATTGTTTTAGTGGTTTGGAAGCTAGAACTGACATTACCATAAGAAATACAGCAGTGTGAGGGTCACAACAGAACATTCTGAGATAGTTGAGGATTGTTTTAGTGGTTTGGAAGCTAGAACTGACATTACCATAAGAAATACAGCAGTGTGAGGGTCACAACAGAACATTCTGAGATAGTTGAGGATTGTTTTAGTGGTTTGGAAGCTAGAACTGACATTACCATAAGAAATACAGCAGTGTGAGGGTCACAACAGAACATTCTGAGATAGTTGAGGATTGTTTTAGTGGTTTGGAAGCTAGAACTGACATTACCATAAGAAATACAGCAGTGTGAGGGTCACAACAGAACATTCTGAGATAGTTGAGGATTGTTTTAGTGGTTTGGAAGCTAGAACTGACATTACCATAAGAAATACAGCAGTGTGAGGGTCACAACAGAACATTCTGAGATAGTTGAGGATTGTTTTAGTGGTTTGGAAGCTAGAACTGACATTACCATAAGAAATACAGCAGTGTGAGGGTCACAACAGAACATTCTGAGATAGTTGAGGATTGTTTTAGTGGTTTGGAAGCTAGAACTGACATTACCATAAGAAATACAGCAGTGTGAGGGTCACAACAGAACATTCTGAGATAGTTGAGGATTGTTTTAGTGGTTTGGAAGCTAGAACTGACATTACCATAAGAAATACAGCAGTGTGAGGGTCACAACAGAACATTCTGAGATAGTTGAGGATTGTTTTAGTGGTTTGGAAGCTAGAACTGACATTACCATAAGAAATACAGCAGTGTGAGGGTCACAACAGAACATTCTGAGATAGTTGAGGATTGTTTTAGTGGTTTGGAAGCTAGAACTGACATTACCATAAGAAATACAGCAGTGTGAGGGTCACAACAGAACATTCTGAGATAGTTGAGGATTGTTTTAGTGGTTTGGAAGCTTCAGAACTGACATTACCATAAGAAATACAGCAATGTGAGGGTCATAACAGAACATTCTGAGATAGTTGAGGATTGTTTTAGTGGTTTGGAAGCTTCAGAACTGTAACTACCATAAGAAATACCGGTGTACGTGGATATTTCTATTCAAGTAGGTTCCACCCTTAAAAGAGCTTGGACCAAATCTGTGTTTCTTCCGCCGTCTCTCAGCAAACCAAATCATCTCCTGCAACCAAGCTACGCTAAGCTGCCTCCAGAACAGCATGGAAACGGAGTAATGTCAGCATCTCTCCCTGGTAGCAGCACCAGCGCGTGGCTAGCGCACAAGAGCAGTTTAATATTGCTGGAACCATGAGAGCAGAAAGGATTACTCTAATATGCGTGCGTGTTAGGAACAGGATGCGACGTTGCTGGGGTTCTGGGAACCACGTCATATGTTACCGCAGAGTGGCTAGTCTCAATATTCCACATTCCGTCACATGGAATCACAACACACCATCTCACAACTGGCGGGACGCAGTTTTAACCCTAGCAATCATAAGGGTTTGTGAGGAGGGGGGTGATCCAAGGGGGGTGATGTTCTTTGAGCCCATACTTCCATTTTGTATGATATTAATATACTAATTAGAATTTTAACTAACTCAACTTTCAAGTCTTATACACACTAATTTGCTTATCCCAACAATTTTTGTGTTGTATTTGTTAACAGTTTGTCTATTATAGATATTTATAGGGGCGGCTGATAAACCTTTCGCCCCCCCCCCTCTATAGCCCCCCTCCGCCACACACATACCACTCACGTTAAGGAAGAGGGATTTTTAAATGTAATTTGTGGCAACACTGTTCTTAGTTGAGGTCATTCGACAATAAATATTTTATTTCACAGTTTTACCAAGTGTATAATTAATAATTATAAGCTATAAATAGTGATTCAATGATTTTAGATCAGTACAGTTCATTAGTTAATAAACTTGCTAATAATGTATGCTATCATGTACAAATATTAAGGTAAATTAATTTATCTATTGGGTTGAAATTGAGTATAACTAGACATTCATATGAGGGGTACACAGTAAAATATTTATAGTATGTTAAAAGAAAAATAATTTTAATGTCGAAGTCGTTTAGAAGTTGTAAAATTACATAATTTTTAATCATATATGAATACTGTTTTTATATATCCCTTATAATTTTATTTTCATCTTATTTTGCAGCACACAATTTCGTTATTTAGAATCAACTTGTTTTTTAACCTAATTATGCACGTCAATTTTATTGTTGTGTCCTAAGTTATCAGTGAAAATATGGATGAAATATGTATTTAGTTTTTTTTTGTTTTGACTGTACCGATTGTAGAGAAAGTATTTAATAACAGAACATAATATGCCTGGCCAAGGCAGAGGGTCAGATAATCTCAACTAATGGCAAACATCTGGTTGATGTTTCTGGAATGTGCTGGGACATTGCTAATGGCTCTCTTTTCCAATATAACCCCCACCATCCCCATATATATTAAATTAAGGTGACCTGGTGCTCTAAAGGTAAGGTGTCAGACTTCTGTGCTGGGGGTCCAGGATTCAATCCTCGGTCCCGGTACAGATTTATCTGATTGCCAAACCCTTCCTTCACCTTTGACAAGACGTGTATTAATCACAACTATGTGAATGTGGGGAATGCCAGACCTCCATCGTGGTTCGGATCCCACGTTAAGCTGTATGTCCTCCATTTCATCTCATAAGGGAAAACACAACATTTCAAGATTAAATTAAACTTAGGAAAGAAAAAATGTGAGCAACTTATCCAAATTATATACAAATCTGTAAAACTAGGAAACTTTAAGAACCTTCAAGAACCTAAAATCATTTAACGGTTCCAATTCCGGTTCCGGTTCTTCAAAATAATGTTTTTAGGGTTCCGATTCCGGTTCCTTAAAAATAAAAATAATTTCAGTCATCGGTTCCTGTTCCGGTTCGACCACCTGACTTTCCTAAGTTTAATTTAATCTTGAAATGTTGTGTTTTCCCTTTCTCAGTAGTTCTGAAAGGGCTTGATATATATTAGTTAACTACTTTGTTTGAAACCTCTTTTCTAAAGTGATTAGAAGATAATTAATGAGCTAATCAAACAATAATGTTAGATCCCAGAGAAATGTTGTGACTGTCACATTGTTCTCTGTTTTCTCACTTTAATGTTTAAACTAGAGATTTAATCAGATGTATTTAGCTTTGATGGACAACAAACTTTAAATTCCTTCACTCGAGTTTAGATTAGGAAGTAGCTAAGTGAATGTGTTCCTCGTGTACAGTGGTTATTTGTTGTTGATAAAAGTGGTCTAAATAAAATTGTTGATAGGGTAAGTTAAATAAAACTCAGTCCGGAAGTTTCTAGACTATGAGATTGACGGTGACAGATCAAGATGCAAATTAGATGAATGCACTATTGTTGTTAAGGTACGTTATACTATTTTTTTAAATCTACCAATTCTTTCTATCCAGAGTGTTATTTCCAAAGTGGTTCTCCACTCTCCTTCCACGCAAATGCGAATACACTTCCTCTAACTATAAAAAATATATCCTTCCTCATTCATTAAAAAACATTATCGAAATTAGTACATTAACGTAGGCTGAATTGATAGAAAAACGCTGTGCTATTATTTTTTATAGATTAAAGAACCGGAACACTATCAGGAAACGAAAAGAACCGGAACCTTTATTGTGCTCTAACCGAAACCAGAAACGGAATCTTTAAAATATTTGTTTTGAGAACAAGAACCAGAACCGATACAAATTTCTGTTCGACTCTCTGAGCGTAAGTGCGTACAACCCGAACGGGTAGTAAGACGCGGTGCTAATAATAATATTAACTTCCCTGACAAGATGTTATAGATTCAAAAATATTACTAATTCTCATTTCAAAGGACCTAAAGAATTCCAGCAATTAATACTATGAACCAGCGAGTGGATGGGTTTAATCTACACAAAAGGTAAAAAGACAGCTGTGGTGTTCACAGACAATTAATGACTAATAGTGAGTATATACGAGCCTGACGCCTAATCCGCGGGGCCTCCGGTGAAATTGTGAAGTAAATCGATAAAAGATATGTGGGACTACACGGTTCATTTTGGTTGAATAATGCGTGCGCTTGGTTCAACCAAATTGAGAGCAAAGTGAACAGTGTGAATTACCATCCAATCAAAGTGTTCAACTAAATTGAAACCCGCTTCAGTGGCCACATGGTCTAACGCGCTATTCTCGCAGTAGACTAGACCACCTATGAAGGGGAGATCCAGGCTCGAATCTCTGTCGGGTGTATTAAGTGTTATTTCAAAACAGTTTTCCACTCTCCTTTTACGCCAATGCGGGCACACTTCATCTAAATATAACCTTCATAATCC
Organism: Timema poppense; assembly: GCA_902141375.1. Classification (NCBI taxonomy): domain Eukaryota; kingdom Metazoa; phylum Arthropoda; class Insecta; order Phasmatodea; family Timematidae; genus Timema; species Timema poppense. The sequence goes on from CABFOV010010439.1 coordinate 12,667, forward strand.
CTAAAACCCCTAGTGTAATTAATACCCACACCTAAGCGTATAACCCGAATTGGTAGTAAGACACGGTGCTAACAAAACTAAATTGAACATTGAAAGAAGTTGACAGAGTTTCTACTTTTGTTCAATGCGGTTGTTCATCCAGGATAATTCTTACGTCTAAACACGCATATTCAACACGCCTTAGCACGTATCTTGAACACGTCAAAACACGCATATTCAATACGTTTAAAATACGCATATTCAACATGTTTAAACACGCTTGAAAACGTCAAAACACGCATATTCAACACGTCTAAACACTCATCTTGAACATTGAAATGTTTTATTCCAGTTGTGTCGCTGTATTGTCTGTATACAGAACTTGCTGTTTTGTGCCAGAAAATTGTTTCTAAAGGTAGCACAAATACTGTACTGTAATTAAATTGCACTAACTATTAATTTTATAAAGATGTTTTGAAGACACTAATATTTGACTTGAATTAAAAATAAAGAGCAGTCACACGTGCTATATGGTACAATTAAACAAGTTGATCAAATCATAAAAAAAAGTGAAAGTGGCAAAGATAATATTTACGTGCCTAAATTATGTACAATTTGTTTCGACGTCATTTTTACGTGAATTAGTTTTGTCAATTTCATTGAAACGAGTAAACATTCACCTTTCAATTTCATCGTTTCAATTTAGTTGACTGAACCGCATTGTTCAAACAAAGTGAACCGTGTAATTCCGCCTTTAGAGCTGCATGTTGTTTAGTGGTCCATCCATTATAACATTGATGACCCAGTTCGGTAGCCACATGGTCTAAGGCGTCACTCTTGCAATAGGCTAGACTGCCAATGACGGGGAGATCGTGGTTCTATCTCGGTTGAATGTGCTCAGGATGGGATTTTCCTAAATGGTTTTCCACTCTCTCCACGCAAAAGCGGTTACTAATTAACGTAATTAGTACATAAGAGTATTTCATTTACGACATTTCATTAAAGCTTAATGAACTCGTCTCAACAACCGCTACCCACTGAGAGTAAAAATGTCTGGAATCCCAATTTAAAAAGATAGGGTGACCTTGAGGTCTCATCTAATCCTCCAGAAATTTATGTTTTTGGGGGAACCATTTAAAATATCGTATAAAATAGATACAATATTTCAAATGGGCAGAGTTATTGACTCACGCTGTATAGCCCTACTAAAATGCTTTATTTTTGCATCGTTAAATAGATAGATATATGAAGAGAACTTACATAGACCATTTGTTTGTACTATATATATCGCCTACTTAAGTGAACAATCCGAAGGTTGGTTTTATGAGATGTCTATCCATCTGGAGCTGAGGTTAACTATACTCAGTCATTTGGCTGGTTAGTGTTGCCCGTACCATCTGGTAGAAATTCCATGAACTACTGGAGTTTATAAAGTTTTCTGGTTCCCCGTTGCCTTCCGCGCTGAATTTCTATGAGTGAGAGCAAAAGGGCCTACCAATTTTACCGGGAAAGGTATTTTCACAAATCTTCCATGGCTCTTTTACATGCCCCGTTGGTCCTACAGCTTTACTTCTCCTCCGAAGGAATTTGTGCAACGGATTTGTTTCACCCAAGAAAAATCAGTCGACCCCGGCTAGGTTTGAACCCACGAGCATCAGGTCCTGAGGCGAGCACTTTACCCCAAAGCCGAAAAAGCCCATTTTCTTTAGCACCACGTCTTACTACCCGTTCGGGCTAAACATATATGTACTAATTTCTATTATGGTTTTAGTTATTAGGAAAGTTATATTTAAAGTAAGTTTAGCCGTATTCGTGTAGAAGGAGAGTGGAAAACCATTTTGGAAAAAAAACCTCAGTACACCCGACTTAGATTCGAACCTTGATCTCCCCGTCTTCGGCAGTCTAGTCTACTTCGAGAGTAGCGCGTTAGACCATGCGGCCACCGAAGTGGTTCACAGAGGTTGACACAATCATGTATGTATGTATGTATACGCAATGCGCATATATATAAAACTTTATGTTTCATATTATACTACTATAAAGCCACCCACTTCCAGATAAGCTAGATACTTGTAATTTGGCAAACTTAGCTTCTAGCCTGTAATCAACGGTAAAATTCCAAAAAGCTAAAAATTGTAATTTTTAACCCCCGAAAAAAATTCAAAATTTCGGAGCAACTTTAAATTCGGTGCGGACCTTTCTTTGGAGGTCTTTTGTGGCTAAAAGGTAAGACCTATCAAAAAACGGCTCTGGAATTACATTAGTTTACATCCACTGGCAAAGAAAACTTATTGGGGGTTCTGGGGGCGGAGCCCCCAACGAGCAAAGCGAGTAGTTAGATACAAAGCTAGATGTTTATATATTATAGTACGGCATATATTTATGTAGCCTATATAGTAAAGTATATATGTGTACATAATATAAATTATATATTTTGTATAGTAAATTATATGGTATTATTCTAATGTGTGAGAGAGAAAGTACAAACAGATAGGATAGACAGATAAAGGCTGAAGACAAAAAGTGTGAAACCCCGAGACTAAAACGTAGCATTATTCAAATACAATAGTCCTACTTTCCAACCCACATCTCCATCTTGTTCATTTGATCTATTATCTCATTCAAGTTTGTGTCAAGATGAAAGTTAAAAACTTGAATTTAGTATAAAAGCGCAAGTGACGATGTTTCCCTATCTTTATCTTGGAAGGAAGGAAGGAAGGAAGGAAGACAATGTCCTCGGTATCAATTAGCTGAGAAGACAAGCAAACATACCACCCACCCATACATAACCTTCTCTTTTCTAAACCGACTTTAGGGAGGTGAAATATTCGCCGCGATTATCAAAATGCTGAGGAAGGTGGTGCAATCTGTGTTTCAAGCTCATTAAGTCAATTAACAGAAGAGCAACTTTATAGGAGGAAGAGTGTAGGACGAACCGTTCGTTCTAAGACAAGGAACAAGCTTAGAGGCGTGAAGATAAAGCGCTCACTCGCTCACTCGCTGGCTCCGTGGAAAAGGGTGCACGGGTGTTCCCTCTCGGACTGCGCGCGCTTTATACATTCGTACCAACACAACTTGGGCGAGAGTTTGTCGACTTACATCTGGGGTGGGGAGGACTGCTTTCTCAGGGACACGGATAGAACGTTGGACCTTACTGAAAATACAAGGAGATCATATTTATACTGTGTTTATCGCTCTATTTGTGTTATCCATATATATATATATCAGTCTCTCTCCCTTTCTTTCTCTCTCTCTCTCTATATATATATATAGGATGAGGCATTTAGGTTGAGACACCAGAATATTCTAAATATGAAGAAGTTCAGAAAAAAAAAAGTTTTGAACAAACGCTTTTTTTTTGAGGGGGAAATGAAACAGCACTATTTATTTTTTATTTGTTGGCCATTTTAAAGGTTATTCTATCTAAAGTCGGTGACCTGGCGGTCTAGGGGTAAGGTGTCAGACTTCTGTGCTGGCGGCTGGGGTTCAATCCTCGGTAGCGGCAAAGATTTATCTGATTACCAAACCCTTCCTTCACCTCTGACAAGACATCTTGTGCATGTGGGGAATGCCAGGCCTCC
>CABFOV010010441.1:0-16225 GCA_902141375.1 Timema poppense
TAATGTCTACTAAATAAAACTATTGTCAAATTGAAATGTTCAGTTTTCTAATTTACTATAGTTTAGTAGTATTTAGTTGCATCTTGTTAACTTACAAACATACTGTTCGGGGTTTGCCACATTTTAAAGATCCAAATAAGAAATTATTGGCAATTTATTAGCTAGTTAAGTTTTCTTGTGTAAATTACAAATAATATTATATTTTTATACATCACAGTGTGGTATTAGAATGTATCTAAAATAAGTCTCAAACAATGAGAACATACATTCACAATAAAACCGAAGGAAGATAGTAACACTGCTTAAAATAATTAAAATAATAAATTTTGAGCTATGGAAGAACACTTACCTTTTCATTAAACATAATTATGCTTCTAAGAAGTTTGTTGACGCTTCTTTATTTATTTTCAATGTCAGCAATTATTTTATTTTAAGACATGCACAGATCTGTCAAAACAGTGAGTGGAGTGTCTCGTGATTATAAAAGAAGTAAGTAAAGAAAAAGACGCGATGTAAATACCTCTAAACTAGCGTGCATTTCAATTTTGAAAGATGGAAATAAATATTTTAATTCTTTTAAGAAACATTATTTATATTCATTATCTTTGTATTAAATTGGTATTTCATTTTATATTCATCCCTACTCCATAGCCGGCATTTATCTTTCTATTTCTCTTTGGAATCGGAAAAGAATTGAACGTTTTTAAATTTGATTCCTGGAACATTTTTTTGAAAAAGATTGGGCTCTTCTCTCTTGGCATCTTATAAACATGAAACAGAAACTGTGTGAATCCTAAATATATTTATTTTTATAAAGTGGAGCTATGGCTTGAAAGTAAAGTGCACGTACACAAATTGAAAGTTAAGTGTTTACGGAAAAGCTAGATATTGTTTATTTCTTTAAATTTTGGAGGAGTTGTAACTAATAAATGGAAACAAATTTCTGAAATTCGTCTTGTTTAAACATAGACGAGTTTATTGGTGAGATCTAGCCAAATCTTCAACACTAAATATTTTTCTCTCTCTTTCTTTTTTCATCAAGAAACCAGGATTTATATAAAACTTTCAGAAAAGACTAAATATTGATTATATTATTAATATTATTATAATTTTGGTCTTAATCAAAACTATAATTGTATATTAAATATGTTTAGACCATATTATTTTTCTTTTACTCTTGTGGTATATATTTTAAACTCCGAAATTTAACTATGTTTGGAGTTTATTATTTTAATTGATAAATTTTGTTTATTAATAGATGTAATAAGATTTTTTTTTGTCAGATTAGAATTATATTTACTCAGAATTCAAGGTAAGTTTAGGATGTGGTTAAAATGAAACAATAATAATAATAACCCACACGAGTTTCAATAACTGCTTCTTTTATATATTTTTTATTGTAGTTTAAATTATTATATTTTATTCCAGTGATTCATTAAATTTCAATTGTTCATGTTTTATTTTAAGTATTTCTTCAACTCTTGTAGATATTAACAACACACCCTTGATGTAGGTAAGGTAGTGTCATTTTCATTAACATTGTATGATCCAGAAAACGTTCCCGAGCACACCCAGTGGTCTCGAGTTTTAGGAGGAGTCGTATCTCTGTAAGAGTTAGACGAGCTATAGGTTTTTCCCCTCCTAAGTGTAGTGTCTCGGAGTGGCACCCATTATACATAATTGTATTCATCTCAACGCTACCTTTTGTTGTGGAATAAATGAAGTCAAAAATATATAATTTTTATTAGAGTACATTACGTGATATTTTTCTTTATAGCCTGACACTTTTTATACGTTTATATGTTGGTAAATGTCTTCGAACAGCTACCTCTCGTATCGTTACGTCAATATAATAGAGAGGCTAGTAAACAGTACAGCAAGTGCTAATAGATGAATAGTCTAAGGCATTATAATGACGTTGTATTTGGTGAAATGAAAGCTGTTTTCCAATAATACTTTCACACTGATATGGTTTCACCTCTTCTTTACTATAAACAACACTTACCAACCAGATTTAGATTTTTTTTAGCCTTTGTGGTATCACTTCTTTGGAAAGTCCACACACATCATCCGATTATGAAGAATAAATGATATTGGTTATAGCAATCAACTAAATAGAGGAAACTACCAACCAATACAGTTCTGCAAATTCAACGACCTTGAACACATTTTACAAAATCAGAATTGTATTAATTTTTACTCTTGCTTTAAAATTGAAGGTTAAAAGAATATAAAAACTCAAACCTAGTGTTGGCTTAGTTAATTTTAGTGCTCTTAATTTGGTGAATTATTAAAAATATTTAAATCATTTTTGACTGGCCTTCTGGTTCTGGCCATTGACATTTCAAGCTATACCCTACTCTTGTAACTCTAAACATAATGTACATAATGTACTTATTCTGATAATATGTGGACGTCTTGTTTCCAAAATAGTCAACACAGGCAACATATTAAAAGCTATATTGGGTGTTTTGAGGGGTTCAATTGTGTGTCTCAAGTTTGAATGTTTACTGTCCATTAGTTAAAAAGTTAAAATACCAGAGGGAGCACGTTGTACTAACTTGTAGTTCTACAAAGATTATGCGAGGTTCAAATATACATCAAGTGAAGCATTGTTATAATGAGTAAGTTAATGATTATTTTTCATAACAATCTATTTCAAGTTAAAACTACAGTTGATCCATTTCCAAACTTTGGCTGTTTGAAGGTAGTAGGACTAGTTTTATAAAATTTAGTTTGTTCTCACTTACTTCATATTTTATTTATGTTAATATAATCTATCATTATTTACTCTCTAGGCTACTGCCAGTTGATAGCTTACAGATTTGACAAATTTATTAATCAATCAATATGACATTCTTTATATTCACATTTTGGAATGTTATTTCATTTATTTGTCACTGTGCCTTACTACCCTTCCAGATAATTCAACCTTTTAATACATTAAGGATGTAAATATAAGAAATATAGGATTTGTCGAATAAGGATCTCGCATTTTGACGGATAAAGAGCCGGAATCCTTTTAAAAACGAACACTTTCACTACATCCAACAATAATTTAAACCATGACCTCCTGGTCACAACGAAACCAGACTAGATGATCTAAATGCTTAGACTTATATTAATAAAGTTTTTTTAATAGATTAAGGTTATAAAATTACTATTTTATAGTTTTTATTACGGGATCTCATTCTTTGTTCCTAGGGGTAATTTTTCCTAATATTGTCTGTTTAGCCAAATTAATATTAATAATATCCTAAAGGATATAATCACTTGATTTATCAACAAGAGAACTAGGTAACATTCGTGTCAAACTTAGGTCCCCCCCCACCTCTATTCTACCTCCGCAGTGTTAAGAACATCTTCTACTCCACACTTCTCCACACTTCTCCACACTCTTCCACACTTATCCACACTTATCCACACTCCTCCACACTTATCCACACTTCCCCACACTTCTCCCCACTTCTCCCCATTTCTCCCCACTTCTCCACAGTTCTCCACATTTCTCCTCACTTCTCCACAGTTCTCCACATTTCTCCCCACTTCTCCACACTTCTCCACATTTATTCACATTTATCCACACTTCTCCACATTTCTCCACATTTATCCACATTTCTCCACACTGACAGAGTCAATTGCTGCCGGTGATAGTTCTCATGAATGAAGTTTGTTTTTGTTTTCAACTCGAGACTGGTTCAGTCCATGCAGTCTGGCAGGGGGGGGAGCTATGAAACACTAATTGCTCTGGGAACACTATTGGAGGAACTAAACAACAGGATCTTGAGAAACCTCCATTCGCGTCTCCTCATACCGTTTACTGGAGGTTACAACCGACGACATTTTTCGAATAAAACCAGACATCAACTGACATAATTTAAGTTAACAGAAGATTTCGTCTCAAAATGTCATACACATGGATGTATATAATGAGATACCACAGAGACAGGAACTATATGAAATGACAATGATTATCGTTTATTCTATCTTGTAAGTAATCACTATATATAACCACAACACTCTTTTTCATATTTTAAAGATAAAGTTTTTAAAAGTAAAAATATCTACATCGAGATTATGAATAATATTAACACTTTCTGTTCCTCTGATCTCAAAATAGTACGTTTGTTAAAAGTAGTTTATATATTAATTTATTTTTATTCTAAAGTGTTTTGAGTTGTATTTAACGATTTGGTTCAAAATGTATACCATTACATGACAAACTTTGATGAATACTTGTTTTTTGATGAAATTTATTATTGATGTATTTTTTTTACAATTTGGATTTTGTTTTAACATTTTATTTTAAAATGTGTACATATGAATAATTTTAATATAAATAATTCTATAAATTAAAAACTGTCTAATTTAGAATTATTAGATTAATCCTTGATTTTTGGAAAATTTCAAACATAAAATAAGGTTTGAAATATTTGCTAGCAAACTAGTGTTGAAGTTATATTCTTATTTATAAGATTTTTATATATCTGAGGAAAACTTACCTAATGGCAGTTTATTAAAGACATTATTTAAAAAAACACTCTTATTAGAATTATCACGTTTTTTAAACATATTTGAAGCTTTTAAACTATTAATAGTTTACACACTACTGGTGTGCTTAAGAAATGAAATATGTGAATTCAAACTAATTACAAATTAAATATAACAATTTAATTTTGTTTTCAATTTATTCAATATATTTGGGTGCTATAATCACATATGAATATATTTCATTGACTATATTCACATATATTGTTATTAGCCTCGAATACAATCGATCTTCTTATTTTCAAAGTGGTTTTCTTAGCAATATTATTTCGTTTGAGTTAAAATGATAAAACTTTATAGATTATATATTATGTATATATATATTCAATATATATGTAATCAATTAAAATAATACTTAGTTTTTCCTTAAGCAAAAATCGTGAATTACTATTAAATATAGTTTTTATAAGAAATTCTCAACAAAACAAGTTCTTATATTTAAATTTTAAAATATAAACAGAATACCAATGTTAGTGTGGTTCATGAGTGAGTATTACAAAACTAAATCGTAGCTTAAAAAGTGGACTGGTAAAAATCGAAATGGGGCTAGCTACCCAATCACGCCTCCCGAATATCCCCTTAAAACACATGTTTTCTTTTTTATTTTCACCGCCTCTCTTTCTGCCCCTTAACCCCCAAATATCAGTGTGGGCATGTCCCTAGCCGCAATGTTCTCAACAGGAGTCTTTGCGCTAATCCTAAGCCCTATGGGTGGGGGTGTTGGATCCACAGTCCAATTATTGGCTTCCCAGGTTTGGTGCATTTTGGGATTAACAGATACGAGTAGGGGATTAGCTCTCTCAGCCCTCTACCCTCAAAGCCCTAAATGTCGTATTTATGATTTAACGGCCAACCAATGCGTGGAGCGGTTTTGTTGGTGTTGTTAGGGACACAACAGACTGAGGAGCGAGATAGCGAGATAACTACGATGACCCACCACACAAGGAGATATGTTACATCATTGTGTTTTGTTAATCACCATGAAACAAGTCACGTAACATTAGTTACGAAAACCTACTGGGAATATACAGGATCAAGGATAACAAAACCAAATGAGACATGTTTATTTACGTCAGGTGTACCCCCTAAACCCTACCTCCATGGCATAGTCATCGCTCATTCTGCTTGTCACCAAATGACCCATGTGATCGCTGTCTCAATAGGTCACCCTCACTTTATCGTCTGACGCTCCGGATATAAGAAAGTAGATATTTCGGGGTAGTGGGGTCTGCTTCTCAAGCTTCTACAAAGAGAGAGAGAGAGAGAGAGAGGAGAATAGGATATGATGGATCTGTTGCAATTCTGATGACAAGATATAGATCAAACTATGGTGATAGAGACAGAAGTGGGTGGTTACTTCTCAAGTGTTTACAGAACTTAGCAGCAATTTAAATGTTGCAAAAATGTAGTGGACGTTGTACCAACGTTCAAGCTGAGCGGACTAGTGATATGTAAAATGTGTTCGGTAGACCAGTTAAAACCAGTTTAAACTAAATCCGGTAGCTGATTTGTAGATTAATTTGAGGATGAGTGTTGCGTTTTCCTACCATGTAGGTTTGAAACATCAGTAGTGTAGAAATCCCACAGATCGCCAACTTCGTCAATGAGGAAACTCAACCCTGATCAAGGGCTTACAACTGTGAGACTATGGCTGACCAGAGAGTAATGAAGGTGGATGTCCGGAAGGACAAGATAACATAGCTGTTGAACACGGGAAGAGGGATGTCATTCACCAGAGGCTCATATGTGGAAGAATACACCAGATATCGCATTAGTAAATTAGTTACCATTTAAAATTTAATATCGTGATTTATATTGTGAATTTTTATGATAATTTTCACCAATTTTTGTCCAAACAATTTTAATTTGGCTCACTCACTACATTAACTTGACAAATTACTTTTAAATATATTTCTTCATTATTGAATTATCTACAATCAGAGGTTTGTTGTACCTATTTTTAAAAGAATTTAATATCTTTAACCAAATTAACTCACAGCATTAGATATAAAAATGTTCTACTCACTTATGTCAAACGTATTGGTCTGTATAAATTAAAAAACTTTTATCTATCTATTAATAGTAGTTGTCAATTCAGAGATAGATCTACAAATAAAGATGCTTTATAAATTTATTTTTAATTTCTATATATTTAAGGAGAAAATATTTCTTCTGCTTTTTAGTTTTGACAGAATAGTGCTGATACTTAAAAGGAATTAACATTAATGGCAAAATAAGTAGTCAGTAACACAACTAATGAACTTCGTTTTTCATCTTGACTATTTTACTCAGCTTCTGACAATTTTATGCTGAATCATATTTTTCTAGAAACATTAATTGTTCAATTTTCTTGTATTTCTTTCATTTAATCTATTTAATCTGGTATTATTGACTTCTAGTATTATTTGAATAAGTTCTAATTTGTTTCCACAGACTATTTTTGTATCCGTCCTGTTGGTCCACACCAGATATTTTAGTTTCCCCGGTACCCTCCACACCTAGCACTCCCAGAGATCACCGTTACTAGTGAGCACCGGGCACTCTACAGCTGTGGCCAGTGTTCCTCTATCCAACACTTGGGGAGGTGCCCAATCAGAGATGAAGCTCATGCTACCTACATGTGAAACCACTGGCGGAAAATCCTAAATTTAATATATACTAATATAATATAATCTAATAATATTTAATTATTTCCATTATCTATCCCATTAACTGGTTTATCCTAGAACAAACTTACATTACTCAAGTGTTGAACAAATCTTTTTATACATTCTCTTACGATATTCCTTAATATTACTTTAGTCCTTACTGGTGAACATTAGCTGAGATTTCAACCGTCCCTTCTTCTTATGATCTTGGAGGTCAATACTCTGTCCCCTCCATCACATTTCTTGTTCCCAATAGTATAGAGCTGGATTGCCTCGGAGTGAGCTGCGTAATCTTCTTGAGTCATCTTCCCGGATTTGAGCGCCACACGCTGACTCTTGGGTGGGCCGTACCTTTTCTTCAGTCACCTTAGCGACTGGAAACCCCGACGATGGTCCCCCTTCCAAACACGCTGCGGCTTGTCTCATCTTGTTGCTTCAGCTTGCCAGTTTCTTCTGTCACTTGTAATTATATGTGCTTTTGTGTACGATCAACACTATTTCTCTACCTACTTCATTCAAACTACATTTCACTTTCACTCGTACTTACTTCAGAGGTCTCTGAAACTCTGCTTGAGTCATCTCCACCTGATTGATCCTCTCTTAGTCGCGCACCATGGTTAGCAATATCCCTCCACATCAGCATTTCTCGTTCTCCTCTTTCGACACTTTGTACACTAAGATATTTACTTCTTATTCCTTATATTTGTCCAAACTGTCTTACCAATGAGGTATTCTTCCAGTTCTCTCCTAATTTCATCCTTTTCAGGGCATTTCAGAATCATATTCTCTGGCGTTGCCAGCCTTCTACACTCACATTTTACACTTTACGCCAGCCCCTGTTTATATAAAGATGCTGTATATGGTCCCTTGCCAGTCAAGAAATGAACGAGCTCCTGAGACGGATTGAGATATTTTAGTTCTACTCTTTCCTCTATCGATGGTAACGGTGAAAATGTTCTCCTAACAGTTCCACTGGTTCTTCAGCTTTGTTGCAATTCCTTCTCAATAGCCCTATCTATTCATATTGAGGTTCTCACTCCAGTCTTAGTCAACCTTACCATATCAAACTCCCCTCTCTCCAGCCAGTACCATGCAGCTTTCTTCCTAACCTGTAGGTTTGACCTAATGGTCTTATTCCCAATACTGTTGTTAATGCATCTATGACCACAGATCTATAAGCACCAATCATCCTTATAAGCAAGTTACTCTGTAAGCTGAGCAGTTTACTCGCTGGTGGGATTATATTAACCTGTGGGACCAGGTGCTGGCCCCCTAACCCACGATTGCATCTATTAAGGCCTGGTGATATGTACACATTGCCTTCATTGGGATGTGGGAATCTCCGGCCGTTATTAATGATATTATGCATTACAGTTAATGCCCTAGTCCACGCTGGTTCTAAATGTGCCTTGTAGCTACTTTTCTCATCAAAGAATATCCCCAGGTACCTGGTCATGAATACTCTCTTGAGATTGTTATTCTCAATCCTAATCGAGGGATTTCTTTTTAGTTAGCCTTTGAACACCATATAGTTGGTTTTGCTCAGTGCCATGTTCAGTTTGGCACTCTGACACCATTTTATGAATACATTCAGTATCTTGTTGCACCTTGTCTCAAGTTAATTTATTGACTTGATATTTATGATTATTAACAGATCATCTGCAAGGGCCACAACTCCTGCTGTTTCCAGAAACGATTTAAAAACTGTAAAACCTAGTTCCAATACCCCATTCCAAAATATTGGGCCACATACTTATCCTTGGAGACATTCTTTCATGATAATATTTTATACTTTATTGCCAAGACCTCTCAGGGTTGCAAACCGATTCCTGTAATATTCCTGGAAACATTTTTAAGTTTTTCGGGCAATTTCTCTTTCTGAGTCTCTTGAAAAGGGTGGGCCACCAGAGATTGTCAAAGGCTCCCGAGATATTGATAGAAACACCCGACGTATATATTATTTCCTCCACATGAGCGATTATTTCCATTACCCTGGCAATTACATCTTTGGTAGACCTTTATTTCTGGAAATCCTGTTGTTCAGGTGTACCTCTATCCTTTCTCTCTGCACGTCCAGCCTCCTTCACAATCCTTTTACCTGTATTTTTACCATTACTTTTAGTAAATATATCGGCCTTTAAAATTTTTATAGCTTCAGATCTTTGTATTTTCCCTTACTGATGACCACCACTTCTCCGATCTTCCAAACATTTAGAACCCTATCTTGGGTGAAACATTCATTAAGTAACTAAGCCAAGAAGGGCGCTATCTCTTCCACGCCTGCCTTTAGTACCTCCACAGATATCCCATCTGATTCAGGGGCTTTGTTGATCTTTAGTTTCTTAATTATTTCCTTGAATTCGTTGGTAGTTACAAACTCTGTCTCTCCATCTCCTGTCCGGTACTCCTGCTTCATTTGCCTTACAAGTTCTTGGTATACTTCAGTTTCCCCTACTTATGATTAATCATGAAGAATTTTTCTCATCATTAGATAAATCAAGTACTCCCAACCTGTTGTCATTGATCCATCCTTTTTCTTCAAGGTTAATATCGTGGTTGGAGGTCTTATATTTCCTATGGTTATTTTAAATAGGACCCCCCAAGATTTCTTCCCCAATTCCACCCTGATATAACGTTAAAAACTGGTCTTCTTCACCTCTATAAGTGCTGACTCAAAGCTCCTTTTCTTTTCCTTGTAGATCCCCAGAAATATTCTCCTTCCTTGCAGATCCATACATATTTGACATATCTTTCTCGCCAGGCGAGATTTACCTCGTAGTCACCGTAACTGATAATTCAAGGGCTTGTTTGCTACCACTCACACTTCCCTCCTTAGTGGTATTGCACTGCGTATGACTTCATCCATTTCCCTTGTTAGTTGTTTTGCTATTTAATTAACATCCCCCCTTCCACTATCACAGAGGAAAGGATAAGAGACTCCTTGAAAATATTAAAGTTAGCTCTCTTCATGCCGTACTTCCAAGTATTCCACTCTGTTACTTCGTCTTCAAGCTTCTCTCTCAATTTGAACCTTATCAGAATGTGTTCACTAGATGTAGCTAGTCCCCTAATTGGCATACCCTAATTGAATCTGAAGCCTGACCATTGCATATCATCACGACAATGTTTGTATTAGACCCAGCCCTAACCACATATTTAGGAGGGTTTCTCGATTTATATAATACCTCAAGATGCAGATCCATGATTGTTTCTTCAGGATTTCCTCATTTTATCTGGTATAAAACCTGGGTTCCTTCAATCTAGCCTGATTGCCTTATAGCTATGCCACAGCGGTGACTTCGCATTTGTATCAGCTGTTATTATAAAGGAAGGCAAATCCCAAAATAAACACAAAGTTCAAATTACCAACTTTTTCAGCGGTTTGAATACACGTTCAGATCTAAAGGTAGATTATCTCATTTTGCGACAATAGAGTCAAGTGTTTCCGCCTCATCCACAGATTGTTTAGGCATCAAGCTAATGTCATCCGGAGAAGAAGCTTCGAGCGAGTAGAGTCTCAGAGCTAGTCTCAACAGCTTCGAGCTAGTAGTCCTAAAATGGATGGATCTAATGACACCATCTTGCTCTGAAATAATTTCTGGGACTCAACATTATAGCCAGTCCAGCCATTTAATATTGTCATTTACAATAAACATGAAGTCACCTATAAAAACAGGACGATCTTCTTTACTGGATTATACTAACTGTGTAAGCTGGCCCAAATATTCTGATGTTAAACTTATTCTCATAATTTACTGCATCTGATACTGATGCATTTGCCTTTTATTGAGATAAACATTGTCTAAGGCAATCGCACCATGTGAACTTCCTGTATAAACAATGATGAAGTTAGTGATACCAGATCAACAGTGTTATTTGACAATATGTGAGTGATGGGGTGGGTATTTATAGAGGCTTTGGAATCACACAATAAGTTGGAAATTTCCTCATATTAAAAAAAGCTATCCCAAATATTTTCCGCGGCAGTTTTTTTTAACCATTTTGTAATACACTCTTCCACTAACCACACCACCAATGATCAATTTAATTAATACATTTCCAATGGATATTTATTGTAGTACTATTAATAAAAATATATTTAAATCAGCCTCTATAAATACATTTGCAGCTACAATGAAATTATACCCATATTCATATTTATACTATGGAAAGTCTACCACAGTGAGTTACAAGCCCACAGGAAGTTTTTTGGAAATCACGATAGCTAGCTCAAAATGAACAGCTTTATAAACAGCAAGTGGGAAAAAACAAATCCATCCTCTTCACATTTCGGGTAGATCGGTGTACTCATATAAATACCTGTGCTTTCAAAAATTATTGAATCTCTTAATTGGTTAGCCAGAAGAGAAATCGAATCGTATTTCACAATCTTCTCAACATGCTTTATCCGTTGCAAATGTTGAATTGATTGAACGGACAGTTATCATTTGATTAAGTACCAAAGGGACGATACCGACAGAATCATTCTGTGACTACATTGATAATACAATGTGAAAGCTGCAGAGAACGTTTATGCATTTCTGAATGTTTAATATGCGCATGTCTCCAAACTTGAGGCAAGATTTTCATAGATCCCACATATTTGCAAAATACAACTTCAACTCACGGTCAAAATTTTCTTTAAAGTGGGTGTCATACAACATTTCCAAGAACTGCTTACACTCGACTGACATTTCACACCATTTAAATAATTTTCGTTTGGTGTTAAGGGAAAACTAAATTCTATATTATTACGTTCCTGTAGGAATTGAGGAAATATTCTCAGGTAAAGTTTTCAGTTAAACTGAAATTTCGGTACTTAGGGACAATGCAATTGGTAGAATCTTTAACGAATATATAAATTGGAGTTAGTTGTAGTGTACGGAACTAATTCTTCTGCCATTCATAATGAATTATGGAGTACATTTTCTCAAGTCCAGCACATATTTTAATATAAAATTTGATTCATATACCTGGCAGATTTTAGGTCGAATAATTTAAACTTGCTTGATTTAATGTGATCAAGTAACTTAATTCATAAAATATGGTTTTTGTGATGTCATCCCAAAGTAATCAAGTCCTTTTGGCCCCACAATCAGTGAAATGATGGTCGTTTCTCTCAATATGAAATAGTTCTTGGGACATGTCTGTGAGGCTCACAGGTGAGGTTTGAGCAAGAAGGTTTAATCACCTGTTGAAAAAACATTTCTCGCCCGCATTCCAATATGCATATTACAATTAAAAATTGCTTTTCCTCGAGGTCATATTTTTTCTTTCCTGCTTAATGTTTCAGGAATGGGAATAAAGACGTTGTCTCTCTTATACTATACAAAAATATCTTACAACCAGTGTTAATATGTTGTTTTTTCCAAACTGAAAACTTGTCCAACAACCTCAGAAATACTTTTGACATCGTGGGTTGACACCCATATAGCTATATTAGAACGTATGGTTAACGAACTACTCCCTGCGTGCCTCACAGGCCCCACATATGTATATGTGGCCCTTAAGGACTGTGTTAAATATTATTAACAAACTTGCGATACTGCGTGCAAAATTTTCTACACTAAAGTGGTCATGCAGTTTCGTATTTGTGTTTGCAACCTGTATTATTTTTAACGCCACGTGACACTCGCTTCTAAACTTCCCGCAATTGAAGGTGGTTTGTCAGGAATGTGATGGCAACAAAACGGCTTTGATTACCTTTGCTAAACTACAAATTAAAGTAGCCTATAAAGGAACGTTTTTGTGGACTAGGCTTCTCGCAAAGAACTTGCTTACTCTAATGTTCCTAGAAAATTTTCATTTTATACATTGAGATGTAATTTTGAAATTCTTTCAGTTCGGTGAGTTCAGCACCTTAGCTAAGCTACACACTGGAATAAGGGCATAGTTATTCTCCTTTTTATTTTTGAATGTTATCTCCTTTTTTATATAAAGATTTTCATAAAAATTTCTACCGGTTCAATTTTAAACTCACTCACAGTCCTGGCGACAACCAAGGCGTGGGAATGGCTCAGTTTGTCGTTGTCATTTAGATTGTAATGAATACTTCGTTTTCTGGGTGTATGTGGTATCGGTAAAAAATTTGTCACATTTATGGCTATTGCCCTATCTATATTCCTTAAATTTTTGGTTATTTGACTTAGAATGGGGAGATCATTTATTAGTAGTGATCGTTACATATTATAGAGTAGAGTTCAAGAGTCAAGCTGGCTCCTGAGTCTTAGTAAGAGATACACACGCCTTGAAGTAGAGTGTATTCTGTCTAATATTGGTCCTACATGATTCCCGCTGCTTAATCTATAATGTGAGGGACAGGAAGTGCCTAAATATTTTGCGTTTTCCTCGATGATACGAAAATAGATACGCCTCTAGACACTTCCACCTAACTGAACCTCTGAGTCACTAATTACTGTTGAAGAGGACGTGGGTGCCTTTTACAGTCTTGCCAACAATTATTCTGTTTTCTGGGTAAATGACACGACACCAGACAGAGACCCCTTCCCCATGTATTCATCTTACGGCAACTGACAGTCACATCACATATCTTATGGCTGTGTGTGTTTTTCTGTTGGGGAGTTATTAGTGGCCTCTAACTTTGCTAGAACGTAAGATTTTACACATTATTTTGCTATTAGTATTAAAATTATTACCAAAATATACTAAAAAGGGCTTTCTTTACCAGAATCTATGTTATGTTATCCTAATTTAAATGAAATCCTCTAAATAGAAGAATTGAATAAAATAAAAGAATACATATTTTTTTAGGAAGAAGCCACATTATAAATACAGGATATGTGGAAAGTAATATTAATTTGCACTGTGTTTTATAACAAAAACCAAAATCATTTGACATAATAGAAGAAGACGTAAAGAGTCAAAGTCGTATGGGCCTAGTAAATATATTATTGACTTATGTACATTAATTAAAATATTTCTGGCTTACAATTTCAACATGGTGCTTTTTTTGCCATGTGTAACAAATATTATATTTACTCGAAAAATGGAAACAGGCTAAGCTTATTTAGCCCGTACGTACAAATAAAATGAAACTAAAATTAATTGCAGTACATACAAAAGTAAACTAAAATAAACTAAATTTCAATATATTAACTCACGTTGTAATTGTTGCATAATGGGTCACTTGAATCATGCCAGGCTGGACGAACAAAAAAAGAATAATTGTACCGGGCAGCTCTATTTAGTCAACTGGAACACCTAAATAAGACTGAGTGACCTCTGCGCTGTCTTGGACTCCGGCTAACTGTTAATTGTTGTTCTAGAAAATTTTGTGCCTGCGAGCGGACCCTCTTACCCCCTCCACTCCTGAGACGTCAGATCCATTTCATATATAATGCAGGGATCCCCTTACTATTATTGTATTACATTTTAACAACTGGTTGAACGATAATTCTGGAGGCTTCAGCAAAAAGTAACCCACAAGCAGCGGTCAAGATGGTTGTTCCGTCGGTCTCACCACCTCACCACAGATAATCATATAATATCTATTAGAATAATATTTTTAGTCTGGGACGGACTTGTATTTTTTTTTATCTCCTTCATATGAGAAACTTCAATGTTTGTTATGTGTAGTAGTATACCCTTTGCCACGGTCTGTTTATTTTAAAAAGAGTGTATTCCTTATGAGCACACTTGTCTATTGTTTAACTATGTCCTTATACCTAGTTTTAAATCTACGGGCGACAGTCTGAGGTCCTGTTCTATGTGACCGTGTCTCTAAGGGTTTAACCTATTGTTTGAAAAAATGGGAAATTGGGCGTTACTGCATGACCTAATTCGGTCTTTGGCTGTTATCAGTCTTTAGTTTGGCTTTGTTGTTCCACCATGTGTGGTCGGTGATCAACTCGTGGGTATGCTTCTATTCCAGAGGGGTGGGCCCATGATATCACTCTTTTCACTGTTAATTGACTAATATTTCCAGCTTCTGGAAATATACCTTTAGATATTGTTACTCCTTTTTGGAGTTAACCAACGCCATCTGGTTCCGCTAGCAGTTATCACTGTAGCTCCTTAGATACGGACTCCCTATTTTTACATTTGCTCAACGTCATTATTTGACCAAACTTATCACACATGAGGCTAAGAGCCATAGAGCTAGAGTAGTGTTGTGTATTGTTGCTTAACCATGACTTAATTTGTCCCTTCTGATTGGTATTGCTGTAGTTATCTGTTTCTTACACTTTCGTTTTAGAAAGTGCGCATGTCCTTCTTTAAGCAGTCAAACGTTGATCAATCTTCAACCCAAGCATTGTTGTTTGGTTGAGTGTCATTTTAAGATGCCTCACGCCAAACACGGCAATTTGGTAAAAATATTTATAGTTACATTGTTTATGCCATACATTTAGTATGGAAAGCGGTTGAGCTGGCGGTCTAGGAGTAAGGTGTCAGACTTTTATGCTGGCGGCCGGGGTTCAATCCTCAGTCCCGGCACCGATTTATCTGATTACCAAACCCTACCTTCACTTCTGATAAGACATCTTGTGAATGTGTGGAATGCCAGGCCTTCACCGTGGTTCGGATTCCACGTTAAACTGTAGGTCCTTCATTTCAGCTCACAATCACCCTACCATTACACATTAGCGTAAGTGCGTATAGCCCGAACGGGTAGTAAGACACGGTGCTAATAATATTAATAATAATAATAATAATAATAATAATAATAATAATAATAGTGTAGAATGCCCTCTTATATGTGAATATGTAACTATACTATTTTGTTTTAATTTCAATAAACCTATTTGTTAACTTGTGTTTCTCTCTTTTGCTTAAAAATGTACAATATCCTACCCTTGGTAAACTTATTTGTATTCATGACCATCATTATTAACATTAGACAGGGCTAGGATTCAAAATAATAAAATAAATTTAATTCTTGAGCTATATGAGTACAGTGAAACTTGATATTAGTGTGTCACTTTTCCAAAATTGTGACGTCGCCCTTACTCTTCCTAGAAGACTAAGGCTGGCGCACAATAAGAAAACTAAACTAAAATAACAAGGTAGCA
>CABFOV010010442.1:0-16223 GCA_902141375.1 Timema poppense
TATAACCCGAACGGGTAGTAAGACGCGGTGCTAATAATAATAATAATAATAATAATAATAATAATAATAATAATAATATAACGCATTGCATTTTATTAATCTTAGGATATTTTTGATACAAAATCTACCGATTTTCATTCTGGTAATTTATAAGCTAGCACTAGCTTGGTCAACGCTTGTCCTCTCTTTTAAGAGGGGGTAAGAGGGGACGTAAGAAAAGTTAAGTGTTTTTTGCAGTTTTTATAGCAAACAATTCCTTTCGGCAAAATAAATAATACTATTGCTCCAATAGTAACATAAGAGTATTTTTTTCCCCGCACGGTGATATCAACAGTTATTGTGGATCTACACGTATGCCGAAAAAACAAGCACACAACAGAAACGTCGTGGTCACGTGACAAATTCTAAGCCAATCAAAAGATTTCTGCCTCTTCGGCGCGGGCTGTTCCGCTAAAGTACAACTCATCTCTACTTTGTCCGCTCTGCCTGAGTTGTTCGGCGCAGGAGAACCAATCAAATCTCAGAACCAAATACCTAAAATCAGTGCGCATGCGCATTTTACAACGCATGCGCTGTACAACCAGAAACAAGCAGACAACTTCGTTGGCCGTTGTGAGGAGATTTGTAATAAACCGTTGATGGAAAGCGTGTGTATAAATGTATTGGATTGTGATACGACACATTATAATTTGAAAACATCCACCGGAAGAATGATATAAAAACCGTGTCCATCCGATAGAAAACAAATATTTTGACAATCAACTGTTTTAAGTTAACATTGCAATGCATCATGGGTTAACATACAGCGTGTGAATTGCTGCGCTGAGGCAGATTTTACTTTCTATTTTTGGTCAGCGTATGTATCAAGCTTTATTGAATATTTGTAATGAGTGTATTATCATTTACTGAGAAACTTTTTAGATGCAGAGATAAAGTTATCATCAAATTATCGGACATACTTGAACTGTTAAGATAACTATGTGGAGAAAAATTAAACTCAGTGTTTCTACAGGACCAATATATGATTTATTTTTCCAAAAAAACATTCAAAATAGGTCCCTTAACGTACAATCCCCACCATTCTACCATAGTGATCTTTGACATGCAATAACCTAACTCGAAATAATATATTAATGATTTTTTAGCACCACGTCATACTACCTGTTCAAGTTATAGGCATATGTATTAATTACGCTAATGAGTTAGAGATGAGGAATGTTTATTATTATTAGCACCGCGTCTTACTACCCGTTCGGGTTATACGCACTTACGCTAATGTGTAATGGTAGGGTGATTAGACCTACAGTTTAACGTGGAATCCGAACCACGGTGGAGGCCTGGCATTTCCCACATTCACAAGATGTCTTGTTAGAGGTGAAGGAAGGGTTTGGTAATCAGATAAATCTGTGCCGGGACCTGGGATTGATCCCCGGACGCCAGCATAGAAGTCTGACACCTTACCCCTAGACCACCAGGTCACCGTGAGGAATGTTAAATGTAGATCAAGTTTACCCGAATTTGTGTGGAGGGAGATTGGGAAACCATTTTGAAGAAACCACCCTTAGTACACCCGTCCAGGATTTGAATACCAATCTTCCTGTCATTGGCAGTCTAATATATTGAGATAATTACGCCTTAGACCATGCGGCCACCTACGCTGATAATATAATATTATTAATAACAATACAAAATATGTGAAAGGTCTTTTTCTCCCCCTTTTTTTCAAAGCTTGACTATAAATGTGTTTTTGATAAATGAGTTTCCCTCAATTATTGATCTTCAGTTGTATACAAAGGAGAAATACGCCAAGACGATTTCCGTCCGACCGAAATTGAGTTGATCCGTTTCGCTTCCGTATCCCGTCATATGCAAACTGTAGTCGACCGTTACTACTTCCTTTGTACTAAGCTGTTAATTCTCTTGCTCTCTGCATGTTTCCTTCATCCTCCTCTACCCCCCCCCTCCCCCTGTATCCTTCCTACTTTCTGATCACTTTGTGCATGCTAATTTCCCCAGTCGGTTTCCCCTCCCTTGCATGTTGATAAACCCAGGAGTTTCCAATACCTCTTTATCTACTGCTAATTTTTAGGGATGTCTACGACAAGTTGATTATTATATTAACCAACCTAACAATACCTAACCTTTTATTAATAAGCACATGGAAGTTTGGGATTTGTTTGGAAAAATATCTTCATCAGTTATTACTATTTTTGTTTAGAGGCCTAAATATAAACACACACTAAAATCTAACATCCGTCTCCGTTAAGTTGCATCCCGTTTAAAAGTGAACACAGTTTCGGCTTTCTAGGTCATCTAGAAGCTTCTGGAGGCTGTGGGAAAACACACACACACACACACACACACACACACACACACATTAGGAAATTATATTGTGTAGATATTACTCGAAAGTCGAATGATTAAATACAAACGGGAACTTCGGAAATATAGATTTATTCCTGATTTTAATTTTAAACGAAGACATACAATGACTTATGAATATATGAAATTAAATTTTGCTATTTCTTTCTAAACCGTCAGCCAAGGTATTTTCTACACCCATACAGTAAGTACTATTCTTGATGGTGTAGGGCTTTTAAGTAACTTATTTTTTGTCTCACCTCCCTTTCGAGTATTTCTGCATACAAGGGTTAGAAAGGTCGAATGAAGAATAAATGTACATGAATTTGCGTGTAAGTAGGGCGGAAGACCATTTATATAAAAATCACACTCACTATACATTTAGGATTTTCGGACCTCGACCTCAGAATCTGCATCTGCATCTGCAGTCTATTGCAAGAGTGACGTTTTTGACGATCATTGATGCGGTCTGTTTAATGTTAAAGGCGTACGAGTCTTAAATTGTACTAAACTTTTTTGGGGGGGACGGGGAGAATTTTGTTAAAATGTATGTCATTACATTACATCTTCTTCAAAGTTTAACCAATAGATGTGATTACAAAATAAATGAATGCCAATCATATAAAAACTATTTACGAATGGAACATGACATTTTTGAAAATTTTGTCACGGAAGAAGGTAAAAAAAACCATATTTTTTTATAGCTATATCTAGAGTTTGTGTCTTCAAAATGGACAAGCACATTTCAAACTGCTTTACATGTATATATTAATCTTTCAGAAGTCTACATTTTATTTGATACTAAGGTAAGTATATAGAATATTCGTAAAACATATTATTTCATAAAAATATAACTTCAACGGTTCGTCAAAGACACATCAAACTTAGTTTCTCAAATAACTATTTTAAGCGACAATGTCTTAACTCATGTGTTGAGAAACGGCACATTAATTTCATTCAATAGTAAAATCTAAAATTTTAATTTTATATCTCCTCCCCTTTTCCTCTTTTCCTCCCCCCTCCTAAAATATTTCCATGGAAAAAAGATCAGCGTGACGGATGTTTTGACGGCCCTGACGTCACTTTGCTGTCACACCCGTTGGCGTATTTTCCTTTTAATATGGTTCCGGGACAATCAATTTAGAACATGAGTACGAGTATGTTATGTCCACCTCCCTGCCCCCCCTACTTCTCGCTGTAGTTACTCTTAATGGAGTTTACCTATTAGTGTGTTCTCAAATGGAGGTGTGTCTGAAATATCGCTCGGAGTTGACGTCGCACGCGGCGTTTGATTCCTAATGGAGGGGGGAAGTCGGACACCGATTCGAAGATAGGAAGCTAATTAATCGTATACCTACGGAATCACTAGTTTATTTATTTTATTTGATAAGTAGGTTTTAACCCAAGTGATACCCTTATCTGTGCGCACGCGTACTAAACGTTAAGACCGTCTTATCTTGTTTGCTGGTGATTGGGAAGGTCGATGTTTGTATCCCGGCAAGGTGAATTTTTTCTTAAAAGAATAATTAAACTCTCTTTCTCAACGCAAATACGAGTATGTTTAAGTTAAATTCTGCTCTACTCACCCTTACCTCTTAAGTATGATTAAAATAGTGTAGATAGCTTGGAAGGATATTAAGAAGTGGTGCATGGATAAAAAAAACTCAACAATTATTTAATGATTTATTTCATGAGGTAGCGTTGAGAATGATAGCTAAGAGGAAATTCACCACATTTTCTTTGAGAGGTAACTGGGAAATTAAAGTGATACATCCTATACCCGGCCGAGATTCACCATCACAGACTCTGCCTAAAAATATGAGCGAAGAATGACCCTAGATAGCTCAGTGTTCATTGGTATGGAAATCCAAAGGTTCGGGGTTCGATTTCCGTGTCCAGGTGTCATTTTTAAATTTCTTCGAATAACATATACCGAGTAGTGCTGGGATATTATTTGAATACCCTAAAACATAGGTTTTTTTCCTCTGTCACCAATTCGTACTAGCATGGGCTATCCGCGTTTAGTTCCGCTAATCAGGTATTAATGGGAAATGTACCCACATTTAAGTGGAGGTTGAATCGGAAAACATTTAAGAAAAAAAAAGCCTCAGAGACTCGAACCCTGACCTTCCCGTCACCGTAAAATCAGATCAGACGACCCCAACGTCTAGTTCGCAGGCCTACCGAAAGTAATTAACTTCTCAGAAACTTGTTGCCTGAAGAATGGCTCGCGCTGCGAAAGATTAATGTTTCCAGGACATGGAGTACATTATTAATCAAACCAGTGCCCGCCGCCACTTCAAACTGTTGCTTATCGTTCAGCGGGACCGTCAATAGAGTAGCCATCTTAAGAGGCCCGTCTGCACCAGCGCTGACGTGCGAGGTGGTCACGTTCAGAAATAGCACACTTTTCGAGAATAACTTTATTTTGAGATCTGGCTGGCGACAAAATGGAAAGAAAAGCTATCAACAAACATATATAGGATTAAAATCTTACATTTTGAATCTTATAGCTAAAAAAATATATACATTTTTTAAATTAGTTAAAATTTAACAAAGTTTTAGGTGAAATGTAGCAGTTTTGAGATCGAAGTAAATAGCTAGAAACATGTATCTAGTTTTCCTAAAAATAATAGAGTCTTTTTTTAAATATCACCACAACAAAAAAATTTAAAGATGATTAAGTTTGTTTTAGTGGTTTTGAAGCTCCAGACCTTTTGAAATACAACAACATAATGATGTTTCCCTTTAATTAGGTGATGCCTTTAAGTTGGGGAGGTACGGTAGGCGAGAAAGGTTAAGTGTTTTTTGCAGTTTTAAATAGCAATTTTTTTCCCCAAAATAAATCCAATATTGTTCCAGTAGAAACATAAGAGTTTAATTTTCTTCACGCGGTGATATCAACATTTGTTGAAGATATGTCATGAGCATTGCGGCATTAGATGATACACTTTTTAAACGAAGAAAAAAAGTTGTCAGTAAATTCCAGGATATCCTTGACAGATATTCAAGAAATGTTGATATCACCGCGTGAAGAAAATTAAACTCTATGTTAGTACCGAAGCAATATTAGATTAATTTTCACCAAAACAATGTTTTGATATACAAACTGCAAACGCATTCACCTTTTTTAGTATCCTTTACAATCTCTATCTTAAACAAATAAATACATCCTAATTTTCAAGTACAAAATTATATCGATTTAGTGAGTCGCTTTTCTTATAAGATAAACATGGACGGTAGTTGAAATTATACATAAACACTAGCTGACCCGGCAAACGTTGTTTTGCCATATAAATAATTTTTAAGTAATTTCTAGTGTAGACAAAAAATAGCTTACTTATTGTAAGTGTGTAAGAATGTGGTATATGCGTGAAATAGGCATGGAGCGCTGTGAACGATGAGGGAATATAAAAATAACAAAAGGCAAACATTATTTTTAAGTTATTATAATTTATTCCTTAAAATTATATATCATTAATTAATCAATTACGACAGTAACACTAACAAACAATATCAATCTCTTAATGCCATAGCGTGAACAATATTTTTTGTTAGTCCATCTTTAGCTAACACAAACAAACTGGATGGTTTACCCACTCGAGAGCATGCCACGTATAATTGTCCGTGTGAAAAACATGGTGTTCTCAAATCTAAGCCACAAATAGACATCGTTTGACCTTGGGATTTGTTGATAGTCATTGCAAATGCCAATCTAATCGGAAACTGAATACGTTTGAATTGAATTGGCACATGACGATTGATCAGTTATCGACCGGGGATGAAAAATGATTAAATTACTAAAATGGCTATTAAAAAATAGGGGTTGGTGATAAAAGGGTAAAAATTTAGGGTTGTATGTATTTTTTAATGCGACATAATAAAAAAAATAAAGATATTAAAAAAATGTCTAAAAATTATAGAAAAATGTTAAGGGTGGACAACCCTTATCACTAAGGGGTATGAAAAATAGATGTTGGCCGATTCTCAGACCTACTCAATATGCTCACAAAATTTCATGAGAATCGGTCAAGCCGTTTCGGAGGAGTACGGGAATGAACATTGTGACACGAGAATTTTATATATAAGATTTTCTCTTACCTTTGTTTTTTTAAACAGAAATAAACCATTTAAAAGATACATTTAATGAGTAAAGATCCGCATTCCCATTCAGGAAAAAACAAAAAACACTCAGAAAATCTGGCTGGATCCGAATCCTGCCCTCCTTATTACAAGACAAATCAAACTAGAAGAGATTTGACGTTTAGTCCGTGTGCTCATATTTGCGGATAACACTGGGTTTTACGGCTTAATTAAACATATAATGAAGATGCTTGAAATCTACCAACATTAGAAAAGGTAGAATGAAGGAAAACAAAAAATAAAACTCTCATATAAAAACTCAGTGCAATCGGTCGAGATGAGAACAGTGACCTCCCTATCAATGGCGGTCAATTGCAAAGGGTTTAAACCAGAGGTTCTTAACATCCAAGGTGCCCGTCAATTAAAAATTTATTTTCACCAACATCAAACTGAAATTTAGTATTTAATTCAATTGTTAAGTATGTAGAAAGAAGCCACACTAATAAATTCCTTTATTACAATTAAAATAAATAAATAAAGAACGTATAAT
The DNA here is from genome assembly GCA_902141375.1 of Timema poppense. Lineage (NCBI taxonomy): Eukaryota > Metazoa > Arthropoda > Insecta > Phasmatodea > Timematidae > Timema > Timema poppense. Next base: position 6,995 of record CABFOV010010442.1, read on the forward strand.
TCAAACTGTTAGTAAGAACCAGTGCTAAGTATTATTTTTAATAAATTTTGATAATCGTATTTATATATTGGTTTCCTTTGTAATCCTATGTATTATATGAATTTATAAACATTACTGCTTAAGGGATCTACGGCAAAAAAAAAAGTTATGAACCCGTATAAAGTGATGTTATATCTAGATTTATATAGTTGGAATGGGCTTTGATAAGTCTTTCAATTATCTAAAATTAAATTAAGGGCTGCCAACATCACACCAGTAGAAAGTGACAACTTAAAAAAAAAAAAAAAGCCTATGAATAAATGAGAGTAGATTCAACAGTATTTTGGAAGAGTTATAAACGGTTATGTGATACGGCGATACATACACTAGCAAAGGTTCTAGAATGACTTGGAAATTCGAGGGCTAACAACAGCTTTTAAACTACTTAATGACTGTCGGGCGTTTATAAATGATAACCTGTTCATCTTGTCAACACAATCCATTACATCAGCTAGAACCTAGTCTAATTTTAGGAAATCAAACTTCTGTGGGCCAAAGATATCATCGATCCAATTTGTACGACACACATTTTTGGAACACTTTGTCCAAAGTGGTTACATATGTTATACATAGTATTTGTTCTATTATAACGCGTTGAAAACATAGAAACATGCTATTTTTAAAATAGTATTTATAATGTTTTGAGACGTTTACTAGACCTCTATTTTTTTATTTAGCACCGCATCTTACTACCCGTTCGGGTTATACGCACTTACGCTAATGTGTAATTGTAGGGTTATTGTGAGATGAAATGGAGGACCTACAGTTTAACGTGGTATCCGAACCACTGAGGAAGCCTGGCATTCCCCACATTCACAAGTTGTGATTAATACACGTCTTGTCAGAGGTGAAGGAAGGGTTTGGTAATCAGATAAATCTGTGCCGGGACCGAGGATTGAACCCCGAACCCCCAGCAAAGAAGTCTGACGACACTTTACCCCTAGGCCGTTAGGTCACCAACATGATGCTAAGAAAATTAAACTATGTTTCCACTGGAGGGAGCATTATTTTATTTATTTTGACCAAAATAAATATTTTGCTATAAAAAAATAATAATGAATAAACACTGTCCTTAACTCGCGTTCCGATCACTCTAAACTTACAATATCACCGCGGGGAGCTGCACTGTCTACACGTACCCTGAGCGGTGAGAGGTTGGAATCCTGGAGGAAAGGGTGGAGCGGGGGAGTGGAGAATACAATGATGGTGTTATTGATGATAGTACACCACACACAGATAGCGTGGAATACTGTCACGTGATGCGGGAGCATTAACGATGAAGAGGGACCTCGCAATCTGTCTAAGGAACCGAGTTCGTCCTCCTCACGTGGCGGGAGACGCGAAATCGCGGCTTACATCAATTCTCCCCGTCGATGGTTGCCAAAAGACTTTTGTTTTTGTCATGCACTTTGACATGGCTTCTCTTCAAGTGAGGTATCTACTATTTAGACAACCAATCGGTGAACAAGGTTTTACTAGCTATTAATTAAAAATAGAGATGTGCGAGAACAATTTTTTCAATTCGAGATGATCTCAAGACGGGAATATAAAATAAATCGATACACGAGATCGATACGAAAAAATGTCCTTTGAAAGTAAAAAAAAAAGTGAATCATGTATATTAAAGAAAATAAATAATTTATCGAGTTCTTTTTTGACATTTAAGTTGGCGCTTGCTTTAGATTGTTCATTCAATCATTCAAGATGTAACTCATGCATATTTTAAATGCAATTATTATTATTATTATTATTACTATTATTAGCACCGCGTCTTATTAACCGTTCGGGTTATACGCACTTACGCTAATGTGTAATGGTAGGGTGATTGTGAGATGAAAATGGAGGACCTACAGTTTAACGTGGGATCCGAACCACGGTGGAGGAAAATAGTGATAAGTTAGTTACAATTAACACCATTTATAATTCAATTTTGTAGTGTAAAAGATTTTATTGTCAAAGTTTGATACTGAAAAACAATATTTATAAACAAAACATTTCTTAATTAAAGGCTGTTTTGGGGGTCTATTTGCGGCCTATTTTTGGGTTATTACGGTATTATTGGAAATAATAAATTACCGGTTTTGTTTTTTAATTTCTTAGGGACATTATTTGCTTTTTTCTAATTTATTGACTTTTTGAGATTCATTTTTTAACTTTCGAGACGGAATCGAGGTATTTTTTTCTCTCTTGAGTTTTCGAGATATTTTCGAGTCTTGCACGACCCTACTTTAAACTCGCTGATCTCGATATTTCCATCAAGCAGACAAGGTCTATCGGTCGCATGACGTTCTCTCATCAACAGGATATAATACAATATTCTCAACAGGATGTTAATATCTGAGACTTCTTGACTTACAAGGAAAGGGACAAGAGTGGATTAACATCTTGCCAGAATAAACGTTCAAATAATACTCTTATATCTTGTTTATCATACTCGAGAAGGTAAACAAGAACATATCTATGACGTAAACCATTTAAATAAACAAGTCATCCTCGTGTCAACAGAGTAAACAAATTATCCCGTTGACGTATAATTGAGGTGTTTCACGTGCCCTCCTGCCTTTGAACACGCGGACAAAAACCGTCAGACTCATATTTTTTGGAGATTTCCGGTTAAGGCGATATTCCCTTTTCATTTGGTGTGGAAATGCAGAGCCATGGAAACAAACCGTTATCTTCAAGAACTTATATTGTTTTGCAATTTTCTTTTCGGAAACGGTTTGTTCAAGAATATAAGCTTGTTGATTAAGTTACACTTTTTATACACACACCTCCTCTATAATTTTAACAATGATCAAATATTGATTAGTGTAAATATGTGGTGAATCACCCAGACGGGTAGTCATCGAAAAGCAGCAATGGATATACATAAGTGTGTGTGTAGAGGGGAGGGTATATAATATATCTATTTGAGTAAGGGGTTTTTAGGTTTTTTTTTACTACTAGGCTTATTTGATATTTAAGATCAATTTTCTGAAACGACTGATTATATCAGCACACAACTTATAAAAGAATTTAAATATTCTAGAACAACCAAGGTGTCACTCTCGTGTTAGATTGGCCTGGGTGGCTTTCCCCTAAATGGTTTCCCACTCTCTTTACACGAAAATCTGGGTATAGTACCAATAAAATACTTCCTTCCTCATCTCTACTCCATTAGGGTTATTTGCATATATGGGTATAACATGAACGGGTAGTATGACGCAGTGATATAAAAACCCACAGGAACAGACACAACAACGTCCAGTCCCCGGCTGTTAATTAATCATCGTGGAAAGTGTGAAACCCAAATTTTACCATTGATAAATTTTTCGGCTGTGCCGGTGATCGAACCCGGGACCCAATTATTTCAACAATAATTAAACAAAATATATATTCAAAGTTGAAAAAAAAAAAAAAAGAAGACATATTCTACAAAATCTTTGCTAAGAGTGTTGTAAGTTAAAATTATTTGTCACTAGTTCACATCCGGTCGCAATCTTTGACCCTATTTGTCTCGATCATCTTTATTTTTTTAGTCGCTCTCCTCGAATCTTGACTCGCGCTTACCGAGAACATCCCGCGTGCTGTTGTCGTGACGTCACAGATTACCGTCTCGTATTTTAACAACTGCCAACGCAACGTCCGGCGTATATTCCTCTCCTTAGTCACTCTTGATCGTCCCTACCCCCCACTCCCCCGCATTTATTCGAGGTATTTAACGTTCACTTTCTGAACCGACTGTCTATACCAAAATACGGCCTATAATTTAACCTAAATTTATCATTATTAGCACCGCGTCTTACTACCCGTTTGGGTTGTACACACTTACGCTAATGTGTAATGTTAGGGTTATTGTGAGATTAAATGGAGGACCTACAGTTTAACGTGGAATCCGAACCACGGTGGAGGCCTGGCATTCCCCACATTCACAAGATGTCTTGTCAGAGGTGAAGGAAGGGTTTGGTAATCAGATAAATCGGTTCCGGGACCGAGGATCGAACCCCGGACCCCAGCACAGAAGTCCGACACCTTACCCCTAGACCACCAGGTCACCCAACCTAAATCTAGAACAGACAAAACACCCAGCCTCCTTGCTAAGAGTGGAGTGGAAAAACACATTTCACCAATGATACATTTTTTGACCATTCCAGGAATTGAACCCGGGAAACCTTAGCTCAGTAGACAGACAAGCTACCGACTGAGCTAAGGTGTCGGACAGTTTGGTTAGCCAATAGCAGTCAAGTTTAGATATATGTTATCATTTCCTATTAATAGAACGAATAGTATAGTAAAATGTGATCAATGTTTGTCTAAAAAAAAATACTTTTTGTGTTTTTTAAAAGGCCCTTCCTATTAAAATTGGACAGTACATGACTTCCCGACTAACAGTTCCATGAATACGTCACTCCCGACGGTCGTCAGAGTTGCACTTAACCTAAGTTAATAGTCGCGTAGCACACACATTAAATCAATAACATTTTAATATTTAATTAGTTTTATTTTTTAGGGATTGACATAAAAAGTCCAATTTTCTAATGAAGGATCAGCCAGAAAGTTTTCTGTATCCACAGGTTGTCCGTGGATTATTCACTCTCCATTATAAGCCTTAATAAATGTGTTATCATTAGGAGCTATCTTAAAACAGTTTGTGGTAATTAATAACACAACTCAATAAAGTTTTGTTTAAATTAATTAGACTACCATAGTTATGACAATACTTCAGTAGTTCAGATAGCTCCTAAAATAACGATATTTTTTTCTTCACCTCACCTGTTGAGGTTGTACGCATGTATGTGATAATTAGTCGAATGGGGTAGGGATGAGGAAGGAACCATTTTAGAGGCAACTAAACAGCAAAAGCGTGAAAGAAGAGTCTGAAACTCTTTATAAAAAACAATTCTCAGTAGGATGACCTGGTGGTCTAGGGGTAAGGTGTCGGACTTCTATGCTGGGGGTCCAGGGTTCAATCCTTGGTCCCGGCACAGATTTATCTGATTGCCAAACCCTTCCTTCATCTCTGACAAGACGTGTATTAATCACAACTTGTGGATGTGGGGAATGCCAGGCCTCCATCGCGGTTCGGATTCCACGTTAAACTGTAGGTCCTCCATTTCATCTCACAATCACCCTACCATTACACATTAGCGTAAGTGCGATATAGCCCAAAGATGCGATGCTTATAATAATAATAATAATAATAATAATAATTTCCTTCATTATAGAGTTGGCTAACAGTCGTAAGATCTATAACAGGCCACCACTGAAAAGTACACAATTACTTTACAAATATAAATATTTAAACGAGGAAATAAGATAAGCAATAATAGTTAAATAATTTTATATATGGTTGAATATTTCCGAAAAAAAAAAAGTAATTAATAATGATAAGTATAAAAAATAGCAATAATAACAATTACTAAAGAATGGTTACAAGCAGTAACAATATGCAAAAAATAAATCAGATTATTGTAAATTTTAAATATTATAGACAGAACCTCTACAGTATAAATGATTGATATGGTATTTCCTTCAATAACTCTCTAAGTTTAGCTTTCCTTTTATGATAAAAGTCGAATTTGACAAACCTATAACTGGCGCTATGTATACAACGACCTATAGGGCTCACCTTATAAGAGTTATCGAGAAAAAATAATTTTGAATTACGAGAAGCCCAAGAAGGGAATATGAACGCATACATGGGCAAGGGCAAATTTGCAAGAAATTTTGTTATTGAAACTAAAGTCTACGCGAGGAGAGAGTTTGGAGCCCTAAGAGGTTTCGAATTTTGTCATAATCATAATAAATCCGGTTAGTAAATAATTTATCATAATCTCTTCATGGTCAACATGATAGTGGAAATAAAGTTTGTTATCCATGAGAACATCAAGATCATTAATTTAAAGGGTGCGAACTATGTTTTCATTGCCCAATTTATAAATAAAAAGGAAAGGATTAGTTTTCCTAGTAAAATATATAGATTCGGGCTTAGATTTATTAATATACATTCCATTTTCCAAAGACCATTGTAGAGCACAATTTTAATAATAATAATAATAATAATCCTCAGTAGAGCCGACCGAAATTCGAGCCCCAATCTCCCCGTCATCAGCAGGCCATTCTAAGACGAGAGTGATGGCTTAGACCATTCTGCCACTGAAGCGGATAAAGAGTTTGTTAAGGCTATGGGGTGAAATATTTTTGAGGTAAGCCTAAACTGAACCTTCACATAACCATACGCTAAGTCATGTGATTTAAGCCGTCACTATTGATATAAATTATTATTATTATTATTATTATTATTATTATTATTATTATTAGCACCGCGTCTTACTACCCATTCGGTTTATACGCACTTAACGCTAGTGTGCAATGGTAGGGTGATTGTGAGATGAAATGGGGGACCTACAGTTTAACGGGGAATCCGAACCACGGTGGAGGTCTGGCATTCCTCACATTCACAAGATGTCTTGTCAGAGGCTAAGGAAGGGTTTGGTAATCAGATAAATCTGTACCGGGACCGAGGATTGAACCCCAGCCGCCAGCACAGAAGTCCGACACCTTAACCCCTAGACCACCAGGTACCTGATGTAAATTATCAATACCTAGAAAATGACACTAATAATATATCAAAAGGTTCTCAATGTTGCCCACAAAAAATAAGTTACTTTTATGTATTTTTAAAAGACTCTTCTTATGAAAACTGTACAATACACATGGTCTCCAAGCTGATAGTTTATCTGAAATAAACATATCCTCATATTTTTTTTAATATTCTACTTTTGTCCTTTTCAGAGAGGATTGGTAAGGATTTACAAATCTTACTGGGAGATAAATCTAACCTCAATTTACCCTATCTAATCTAAGGGCACAGGATAAATAAGGGTAGATTTGGAAAAAATTAAATTAGTACTCGACTGAAGAAAGGAGAAACAACGTAGTGAAAAGTTTACCCATACCAATTCTACTCCAAATAAATCCGTTTGGCATTATAGCCCAGTTTATCGGAATGAGCCGTTATTCCGGTCCTGTTGGCTATTCGTGACTGATTTTGTTGTTGTTTATGTTTATATAAACCCTCAGTGTTGATTGAGTGATTCAAGACACTTTGGATTCGCATATCACTTGGTTATTTTTGTAGGTATTGGTGTTTGAATCCCGGTAATGTGTACTTACTTACATCCACTGCAGTTTCCAACCTGCGGCCTGGGTCAGTTTTTTATTCAAACCATATATTTTCCACTATCGGCTTGCTTGGCCGGTGGAGCTTACCTGAGATAATTATCTTCAAAAAATGAACAAGTATAATATGTAGTTTGCTTTTATTTATCTAGTGGATATTTATTTTTCAATTAAAGTGTTAATTTTTAAGTTACTAATCGTTTAATTGTTTTGGCCCCATCCTGTATATATAAATATATATAATTTACGGATGGTTCTGAGAGCTATATTTAGGGTGGTATGTAAGAACGACTACCCAAACGGTTTGCTGTGAAACATGCTGGCAAAAAAACAAAACAAGTCTCGTTCGAGCACATCAACCTAAATATCTTCATCAGAACTACCCAGAAACCAACCAAGGTTTGCGGTTGACCAGTCTAACCACTTAGAGAAAATTACACTCCAATGGGCGTACTGAGCCTTGAGGAACAACGTGACTGGTTCTGCATATAGTAAGTACATATTTAAAAAAACTTAGGTTTGTTATAGCATAATCCAGTTTAATGTGTAATCAAACAATCGCTGAACGTAGACAAAACAGTAATGTGATCAATACATATGGGTAGAATTAAGGAGGGCGAGGTGGAGTAGAGGGGGTAGTGTGTGTGTGTGTGTGTGTGTGTGTATTTACGAAACATACAAATGGAAGCGTTTCGTTCAAGCTTATTTATGCGTTACTTTTTATTTTATTTCCCTCCTTTCGTTGTTTGAATATTGCTAACGGCTGACATATTGTATAGCACGTGTAGATTGTAATACAAAATCAATGGAGGGGAAATTATTATTAGTATGGTTTCATTAGATATAAACGTAATATATTCTAGCATTTGTTCTCTTATCTTTTATATTGTGTCCTTTATGGATCATTTATTTTCTAAACAATATCTCAAATACATTATAAATATCTACTCAGAAACAAAACGTCTGATTCTAAAAAAAAATATATTCTTTAAAGATTTATATAAAATATGATCCGGCTATAAAACCAAATAGAGAAACATGCTACTGTACAATTTAAACCCAACACAAATTAACAAAATGACTTAAATATTAAAATCCTATTTTTAAACCGCTAGTGCACATAATTAATATTCCATTACTCGCATCGGTGTTCACGTGGGTTAAGATGTAAAAACCTGTCTTGTGAGGCTTTCCTAGGATGGGGAGCTTTGAGACACAAATTTACTTAAATGTTTCACCACTTTCCCCTCTGCACAAATTCGGATACATTTCTTCTAAATTTTACCTTCCACTTTTCTACCCCATTAATGTGGTGGTAATTTTTTTTTTGTCATTGCGTCCTACTACCCATTCGGGTTATACGCCTATAAACTAATTAATCTAATATGTTAGGGGTGAGGAAGGTTGAATGTATATGATGTGTACCCGTATTTGCATGGAGGGAGAGTGAAAAACTATTTGGGGAAAAATCCCTCGCAATACACCCGACCGAGATCGAACCTAGATCTCCCCGTCATTGGCAGTCCAGTATATTGTTAGGATGACACCTCAGACCAGTTTTTCTCAATTAATTCTCAGTTCTCACCGAGGGCCACAATTATTTTTTTACTCCTGCATCAGGACAGATGGCGTGAAAACTTAATTTGATAAATTTATATGTAGGCCCTATTCAACTAATGGGGTAGGGTGTAGAACAGTTTTTTTAGGTCATACATAAATATATGTTTTTCAGTTTAATTATTTACCTTGGGGAAGACTTACATTCTCCACGGGCCACATTTGGCCCGCGGGTTGTCTACTGAAAACCACTGCTTTTGCCACCGTGGCGGATTTAATGTAGTTAAGTTAAATGATCATTGCCCTCACAGATAGAAAATAAATGGTACGGAACTCCGCACGAACTTTCTCGCTCTATTGTTTAAAAATAGAGATATTTTTTCCCAAAACTCGAAATATATGTGAAACGAAACAATATACATTAGCAAACCCAAGAATAATTTGCACTATACTCATGTAAAACTTTTTTTTT
>CABFOV010010443.1:2196-13467 GCA_902141375.1 Timema poppense
TTTTTTTTTTTTTTTTGCGGTCCGCCGGCCCATTAAATAAAATTTTGTCAAGAGAAATAATTACTAATACAGATTAATATTTTACATAATTAAATAATAAAATATATATATTTTGAGCTATTTTATAAATTATGTTTGCTTTATAAGTGAAGAGAAATTTTAGTTCTTTTGTTGTTGCAAATTTACGTTAAACCGGCAAATGACTACTCTAGTAGAAAAGGGAGATAGCACTATTTCGGGAGTGCTCGAACATGGTCGGGAGGGCTCGGATATGGTCGGGAGTGCTCGGACATAGTCGGGGGTGTTCGTGTTCGCTCGTCCACACTCGGGATGTCAAAAGGAAAATAAATATGAACTGTTTTCAAACCGAATATTGTCGGTGAAGTATTGCGGCCCTCAAGAGACTGAAACTTTGGCCCTTAAACTTTTAAAGGTTGAGTAACACTGCCTTAAGACCATTTTATCACTGGACCGGGTTTCTATTTCTTAAATACTCGGGTATGAAAATATATTTCTTCTTTATATATTATAAAGTCAGCACGTAAGATTCATATTCAAACTTTTTTATCTAATTCCTCCAATCTGACACCACTGGTTGTAATGGATACATTTAATTTCACCTTTCCAACAAGCCGGATAAACAATACAAATGCCACGTGACTTGCTTTGAGGTCGAAGAGAGAGAGAGAAAGATAAAAAAACAAATATTCACAACTGAGCGGAGAAACAGAACACGTGTGTAGAATTGAGGTGATTTGTCAGGCTTCCTTCTACCCCCCCTCATCCTTCCTCAACCACCTCACAACCCTCTCTCCATTTCTAGAGCTAATTAGCCAGCTTCGAGCCTGCAAACAGTTTCTTATTGCAATTAAGGGGCGTTAATTTAGTTTCCTCTGAGGCGGTGCTCAAATTTGCTCAGGCACCCGTCAGCAATTCGTTCGCGCTGCGCCACTGTTTTGTAGCTTGGAGTAAAGCGACTCTGGTGGGAAAGGTGTAGACTACTGTTGTTCCGCGTACCACCTACTGCTCTTAGATCAACGAGCCTCGTAAAGATGAAGGTAAAATTCCTTCATTTTTTTTATGAACTTTATGTTTATGATATATAACTTTATGAATATTTATAGGCGTGTAATGAAAATTTACGATTTCAATTTTGTAGACTTTTATCTCTGCTAGGAATACATAGAGTAAATAAGTAATACCAATTCTTTTTTTTTATCAAACACCTCAGAATACTTGCGAAAAAAACAAAAAGTAGGACTGAAATAAACCCACGAAAGGTGGAATAATTTTACTATTATCATAGTAAAACCAAAAACGTTATTAGGGTAATATACTAACAAATCGTACCAAAGCTCACATAGTATAAGGTACAGGTTCTCAAAAGATGACCTTGTAACTGACGAAGGAGTTGGAGATTTGAAACACTGATTGGATGGATTGGGAGTGATTTTACCTACTGTGATTTATTAATGGCGTTTTCCCATACTCTTTTTCATGCTTTCATGCTAGTGAGAGTACATTTCCTCGTCCTTGTTTAAATAATGTCACGTGATATAAAATCAACATTCACAAATGGTAGATGAAAAGTTGTGTGCAAATTAATTAAAATATATATGGCTACGTAAATGCCAATATAATAGTTAATATACGATAGTTATGAGAAAGTTTGTGCAAAATATTAAAATAAAATACGTGGCTACGTAAATGCAATTAAATTATTTCAGTAGTGGATGAGACAGTTTCTTTATTAAGTAAATATAAATGGCCGCATTTCTGATAATGTAGTAGTTTAGTTAATATCTAAGATCGACCTCGGTGGTCATGGGGTAAAGAACTCACCTCAGGAACCAATGTCAATAGGTTCAAACCCAGATCGAGTTCAACAGTTTTTTTAGAGCGATACATAACTTTCTTTGGAGGGGAAGTAAAGCCATCGGGTCCCATGTCGATTGTGTCGAATAAAATAACCCTCTAAGGTATGTGAAAATATCTTTCTCGGAAAAATCGGTATGCCCTTTCGCTCTCGCCTATAGAAATTCTCGCGTGTTTATGTGTCAGTTCAAAAAGTGCACGTTAAATACTGCAAATAAATAAATAATAAACTAAGAACCACTTTGAGGGAAAAATTTCATACATCTTGGCTTAAAATGTAATGCATTTTTTCTCTCTTTTAATTCAAGTTTGGAGTTTTACCCGGAAGATCTCACCTCCCGCGTTCGGCCCTTAATACCGGGTTCGTCTCCTTGGTTTCCAGTCTGACACGACACGGAACTTTAAACCAATCAGGGGGTTCCTTCTCCTCCCCTATTTATCGTGGCGTCTTACCAGACATTTTTGACGTTCACGTAAAAACGGAAATGTTCAGTAAGTTAGTTTCCCCATCTAGATATTGCCAGATTTGTCTGTCAGGAAAAGTTCTAAACGAATAAATTTTCAGGGAAAGAATATTAAAATCAAAAATGAAAAAAGAGAGAGAAATTTTTCTTTAAGACTGTTAGGTTTTGCGTGTTAAAATTAATTATTTTTAATAGTTATTTCTTAATCAATTTTGTTTTTTATATATATTTATCGTAAAGTCATTAATTATGTTATCCACAAATCTGGAGGAACCATATTCGATTTCCTTTTCTACATTAAGGTTAGCTATTCCCTGATTTTTTTGGAAGTCCGTGCTGGAAGGCCTTTTATTTGGCCATATTACTACAATACAGTAGTGTTCTGTTATGAAATAAGACCTTCCAAATCTAGCTTTCATTCCGGAAGGTCCTTTTTTCCTAGCTAAATAATAATATACATTAGTGTTCTGGTATGAATAGCCTTCCAGTACAGGCTTCCATTGTGGAAGGTCCTTTGTCCTAAAAAAATAATACTATTCAGTAGTATTCCGGTATGAAATAAACCCTTAAATTAAAGGTTTCCCACAAAAAAGGAATGAACGGATCTGCCAGTGAACTGTGTTCAAAGAGATACCTATTGTTAGAATATTGTAAAAACAACTTTTACAAAAACCAGACATATATATTGATCGTATGATTACCATATTATTAGCATTATTTTGCAGCTATTAAAACTATTTATCAATAGTGAAAGTAGGATATCAAATAAATTTAGGTATAAATATATGAAAATTAGTTTAGTTACTTTTGTAACCATGTAGAGTTCCTTCCTATGTAACTGTCCACCTAACTATCTGTAAATAAAATTCAATTTCATAATAAAGAGCATTTTATAAAATACAAACATTAGTTTTATGTCAAAATTAAAAAGATTTTGCTCAATTATTAATGATGTTGGAGACCTGGTGGTCTAGGGGTAAGGTGTCAGACTTCTATGCTGGTGGCCGGGGTTCAATCCTCGGTCCCGGCACAGATTTATCTGATTACTAAACCCTTCCTTCACCTCTGACAATACATCTTGTGAATGTGGGGAATGCCAGGCCTCCACCGTGGTTCGGATTCCACGTTAAACTGTAGGTCCTCCATTTCATCTCACGATCACCCTACCATTACACATTAGCGTAAGTGCGTACAACCCGAATGGGTAGTAAGACGCGGTGCTAATAATAATAATAATTAGTGATGTTTTAGAGGTATTGCTATCTATTAAAATATATAGCTCCATATCATATGACTTGACGTTTCAACACGTGAAATTAGATCTAATATAATTTATGAAATGTCAAATAAGGACCTTCCTATGAAAATTGGACTGTGTGTATTAGTTTTTTCCTTTACTCAAATATCAACGAACAATATGGGCGTTAACGCTGATTCAATTAAGCTTTCCTGAGATAAGTTAGCTTCTAAGTCATGTATTGAACTAACCTAAGTTTTTTCATTTTAATATGTTCAAATAAAACTAACAAAATTAATTAAAATAATCAAAGTTTTATCCATTTAAAAAAAACTGAATGACAACACGCACAATTATATCAACAATATTCTTTCGAGTAGTATTTCCAAAACCTAAAATATTTTGTCTTAAAGAAAATAACGTATCTACTACTAATAGCGCTAAATAAATTTCATGGAATATTTGAGTTGCTTTAAAATTTTGATTGGGTATCCCTACAAAAGCTTCAAATAAATTAATTATTCATCGTAAATGTGTCGAGGTTTGCTAACATTTTGCATACATTTGAAAGAATTTAGAGAAAAGCTGGTACACATATGAAAAGCCTCTTAGAATATAATTGTCATTGTATTTATAATATTTCTTAGTATAATTAATAATAATAATTAATAATTATTAATAATAATAATTATTATTATAATTATGTAATGATTGCTTGACATAGTAAACAGTACCTTTTTATCATGTTTGGTACTTCAAATGTAAACTGGAGCATTGAGACAGTTACATCAATATTGACATTCATACCAACTGTATCATAAATAATAAAATAATAATATTTAGCACCGCGTCTTACTACCCGTTCGGATTATACGCTTTAAGTACTAATTACTCTAATTGATTAGGACTTGGGAAGGTTGAATTAGAGGAAGTGAGCCCGCATTTGCGTGGAGGGAGAGTGGAAAACCATTTAGGAAAAACCATCCCCAGTTCACCCGACCGAGATTCGAACCTCGATCTCCCCGTCCTCGGCATTCGAGCTTCAACACGACAAGCGCGTTAGCAAACTACGCCACCGAGGCGGGTTGTATCATAAATGAATGGTACTTCACAGTCATACATATTTTCTCATATTATAGTTTGGAAAAACATTTATCCACTTAGGTGGCCGAATAGTCTTAAGACGTCACTCTCGCAATAGAGTAGATGGCCGATGACGGGGATCATATTTCGATCTTGGTTGGGTGTCCTGAGCGTGGTTTTTCCTAAATGATTTCCCACTTTGTTTTCACGAAAATGTGGTTACACTTCCTCTAAATTAAATCTTTATTCGTGCCTAAACCATTTAAGCAATTAATACAGGGGTGTATAACCCGAAATGGTAGCATTACTTAGTGATAAAAAAAAAGTTTCATTAGTGTTGTCAGTAAACTATCTTTGGATAAGCTTTAGTTGAAAAAATGAACAAATTATTTTGTTACTCACATATAAATATTCTTAAGATATTTACAATTAAGAACAAAATTTTAGGAGCGTTTAATATAAATTTCATTATTTTCAAAAATGGCATTATTTAATTATCCTTAAATTAATTTGTTTACTAAACAAACAATTCCTATTTATCATGTTAAACACTCCTCATATACACATTATGAACCATTTCAATAAAAACATGTTCGAATCGTTAACATTCTCAAATATTAGTCATTGGTAAACTATCCTTAAATAAGGGTTTCTATTAAAATAAAGCATCGAGTACTTTTTATCATTCAAAACTTTTCCTAGACTTATATTTTGAACCAAAATTGCTTAAGCCAATTTCGATAAATCTCAAATTTTTAATAATCAGTCTTAGTTAAATAACCCTTAAAGCAAGTTAAATAAAATTACAGAAAATTTATTATGTTATTTATCCAGTAAAACCAATTTAGAACAAAATTGCTAGTAGCCATTTTTCAAATATTTTGAATACAAAAATCAGTCATTTTTAAAACCGCCTTTAATTGAGCTTATATGCCCTTATTCCAAAATTACATTTTTATATTCTTAAGCTCTTCCTCCATATTGTGTAGAAATATCAACTTATTTATTACCTCATCCATAGATGGCAGTAATTTACATTTTATTGTTATGAGCTAGGAGCCTTTTTTCTATAGATATAGTTTGATGCATATTGTAATTTATAGAGCAAGAACTCATCATAATTTGCTCGAGGTATGACGGACCATATAACATCCAAATATCAAAACTATCAAACTATTTTCACCTGTAGCCTCAGGTGCAGATATACAGACACACGGCAGACAGACAAACAGACAAAGGGAGATACATACATATATGTATTATTTTTTTTAGCTTTAGGACACATCAAACGTCAAGCTCCATCGTAGCCTTGAGATAGGTTTTTTTTTACAAACACAACCCTTTCTTTGAATGAGAAAATAAAAAATATCAAAACTGGAAACACAATTGACTTAAAAGTGTGTCTGAAATAATCAAAGAATTAATAAAAAAAACGCTATAATTTCCAACTGATGAATGGGAGATCAAGGTTCAAATCCCGGCTAGGTTTAATGAAGGTAGTTTGTCCTAAATTATTTACCTCACTCCTTCCATGCAAATGTGGGGTATATTACCTATAAAATGCTTCCTCACTCATCCCTACTCCATAAAATTAAGTATATTATATGTGAATAACCTGAACAGGTAGTAAGACGAAGTTTTAATAAATTAAAAATCGAATGAAATGCATTTTGTCAAAGAGTTTTGATCGAATAATATATTTATTTAAATTAATTTATTAATTTATAAAACCATCCAGTGTTGAAAATAATACTTAAAAATATAAATATAAAATAGTAAATAAGATTCATACTTTTTTGCTTCTAGCTAACATTTTTAATATCTATAATAAAGAATATAATCTTCTCTGCCACAGAAGGGATTATATTAATTCAGTACACAAATTAAATTATTCGTACCATCGTAATAATTTAAGGCTTGCATTTAAAGTAAAGTACTATTCTTATTGTTCGCTCAGTAACCAAACTTTATTACATAGAATAAACACTAATAATTCCTGTTTTTAATATATTTTCACTACACTTTTTTCTCTCTCTAAAAAAAAAAGTGGGGATATGAGAAATGTTGCTCATTTTAGGATGCAAAAGAAAAAAAATAAAGTGCATCTTTCCGCAGTGAAGAGCAGACGCCATTGTTCCTTGTACGTAAAGTGGCGAATAGTACCGAGAGAGCAGAGTCATTAGAAGGGAGGAGGAAGTTAATGAGGTGTTGGGTCGGGTGACTGGTTGAAGGGGTGGGTAGGGGAAGTTGAGGAAGGTTGCAGGGAAGAAGACTTGAAGGGGATGAGGTATGAAATATGTACAGAAAAGATTTTTTTATTTTTTTTTCAAAAGACTTGATGAATCTGATATCTCAGTATGAAGGTGTGAAGAAGGAAAGGATAAAAAAAAATCTGTGTGTGCTACGAAAAATAATAATTATGTAAACATATCTTTTCTTCTTTTTTTTATGGTTATTTTGTTGTTGTCTGGTCGAATTTCTCTTGAAAATTAAGGACTTTCCTACCTGTGACGTAACATAAAGGATTTTCCATGTTAATGTGGTTTTCAGTGAGTCTTAAAAATATATAATTATTATTGAAACAAAAACTGTAAATGCATAAATAATTATAAAAATAATATTAAAATTTTACATAGTTATTATTTAGTTTTTGAAGGGTTTTTATTGTGACTGTATTTATTTTTATACAGGTTTAAATTTGGTTTATTCACCAAAATGGCCAGTTAAAATCTTTCCTGCCAGGATGTAGATTTAAAAATTTCCTTGGAAACATTATGTATATCTATAGTAAGAAAAATGAAAAGTATAATTTTGAAATGTGAGTCAGTGCCATCCAGGAGTAAATTGTATAGTGCGTGTTTTTACTAGTCATCTGCAGAGAGAAAGTGTTATCAGTAGGTGAACTGGAGGTCTCACGGTACAAGCTGCTCATTTTCCCCCTCTATGCTGCATTTGGAGCATCACGCTGTATGGAGCGGAAACTTGGACTCTCAGGAATATGGGAAACAAATACTCGGGAAAGCTTTGAAATGTGGTGTTGGAGAAGACTTGAGAAGATCAGCTGGACAGACAGGGTGATAAATGAAGTCCTAAGAAGAAAAGACGAGAAGAGAATAATTTTGTATGTGATTTTTCGATGCAAATAAAACTGGGTCGGACACATCCTTATTAGGAACTGTCTTCAGCATAAACTCATATAGGGAAAGGTTGAGGAAAAGAGGAGCTTAGGAAGGAGGAGGATTCAAATACCAGATGATTTAAAGGAAAGGAGAAAATTCTGGGAGCTGAAGGAGGAGGCAGAGAGGACAGGAAGCATTGGCAGTCTAAGTTCACTGACTAATAATTATAATAAAAATAATTTGTATTTCGTACAATGGTGATATAGGTGTGATAGTGCTTAGAATTCTTAGGTGCGTCGGGAAGTTAAGATGTAACTCACTTGTTTAAACAACTTCGAATTCACCAACCAGGCAACTTCGTTAAGTGAGACGACTTCTGTATTAAGTTCTAAACTACTCTTTAATATCAATAAGTTGTCCTGGTGCTCTAGGGGTAAGGTGTCAGACTTCTGTGCTGCGGGTCCGGGGTTCAATCCTCTGTCCCGACACACATTTATCTGATTGCCAAGTTCTTCCTTCACCTGTGACAAGACGCGTATTAATCACAGCTTGTGAATGTGTGGAATGCCAGGTCTCCACCGTGGTTTGGATCCCACGTTAAACTGTAGGTCCTCCATTTCCTCTCACAATCACCCTACCACTACACATTAGCGTAAGTGCGTATAACCCAGAATGGGTAGTAAGATGCGGTGCTAATAATAATAATAATAATAATAATAATTTAATATCAATAAGTTCTTGTCGGCCAACATTTATAACGACCATTTCTAAGCTTGCAATAAGAAAGTGCAAATTTAAATAAAGCAAAATTAAGGACCGGAACCGATGTAACAGTTTAAAAAAAAATCTGTTGTGTCTATGGTAGCGTCGGAATATCCTTCTATTAGCTAAAAGGATGTGTTTTAATGCCCAAATGTTTTTTTTGCCTTCACATTAGAATTTAACGTTGTATCTCCAATTTTACTTTCTGATCGGTATTATTTTATAGGTATTTATAATATCTAACTAAATACCCGCTTCGGTGGCCGCATGGTCAAATGCGCTACTCTCTCTAGACTGCCGATGACGGGGAGGTTGAGGTTCGAGTATAAGTCGAGTGTACCGAGGGTGAATTTTCCAAAATAGTTTTCCACTCCTCCTTCACCCAAATATGAGTACAATTTATCTAAATATAACCTTCCTTATTCCTAACCCATTGGCTTAATTAGTACATAAGCGTATAACGCCTGAAGGGGTGCGCGATGCTGAAAAACAAACAATAAAAGTTGTATTAAAAATGATAATTGAGTATTATGAGACATTGTGTCTAGTTGGGTGGTCCGTAGGGACGGAATAGCGCTCTGCCCATGGCCATACAGGGTCGGTAATAATTCAAGCAAGTTGCTGTACGCCAATGTCAATGTTACGTCACACCTTTTGTCCTCCAATATTCTCCCTAATGGAATAGCAAATCAGAAGCTACCGGACAAAATTAATCAGTTAATGTGATTACTTGATTGATTTGTATGTTTATCTACTAAGGGAGGGGTTGGGTTGAGGGGCGGAGGGGGTTAGTGTAAAGGATTCCCTCTAATGATTAAAATTTAACTACGCAAGTTGAGGCAAGCTAAAAAAAACATATACCCTAATGGTGTAGACATGATTATCAGGTGTGTAATTAAAACACGATACCTTGTAGCCACGCCTTAGCCAATGTGACCAACTATATACTTTGGTAAACACCCATCGGTGTGAATTCAATAAAAGGCGACAACCTTTTATTTTCTGGTGGTCAGAGATAAGTTAGAATCCCAGATTAGTGAAATAATTGTGGTTAGATTTACTAAATTGTTTCCCACTTTCTTTAAAATATAGTGAGAGTACATTTCCTCTCAATTCTACCCTAATCATCACTAGACTAATTTAATATACGAACCCCGAAGAGTTGTATGACGTGATGTACATATGAACAGATATGATTGATAATTCTGGAGTCATATATTGATGTCTTAATTTCAACCTATTGACCAGATCTAAAAATAAATACTTCGGGTAAAGATAAGATATAGTGTGATTTTTTTAAAATATAAACAGTTTTCTTAATCATATAGTGATTTAACTCTTTGTTAAAAAAAACGTTAACTATCTAAATAAAACTGAGACAAGGAATGTGATAAGTAAGCAGCTATCACTATAGATAGATAGTATCAATACCAATAAAATATTAATTCAGGCTGAGGAAGAAATAGACGATTAGTAACTTAAAAATGTACGTTTTAATTGGAAAGTAAGTATTCCCTAGATAAATAAAAGCAAACCGTGTACTAAACTTTTTCACTTTTTGAAGATAATGTCACTCAGTTGAGCTCCCCATGACGTCAGGCAAACCTCAGCACATTGTCCATCACTTTCCTCAACAGATATCTTTTAATTGTTTCCGCTTCAACCTATATAATCTTTTTTTTTCTACAAAAATATATATATTGTCAAGATGTTTTTTCCTATATCCTCCACCTCTGTGGTCTAGTGGTCCGAGTTCCTGGCTACAGATTCAGAGGTCCCGAGTTCAATCCCCCGGTGCCCTCAGACTTCTCTGTGAAGTGGTGTGTCTGGAACTGGGTCAAACTAAAGTCTAGTGAGAACAAATTAGGAGCTACTTTAATTGAGAAGTAGCGACTCTGATCTATAAAATTGAGATTAATAGCCGGGGGAGCTCGCTGGGTTGACCACGTGTCACCCTTTATCCGCAAATGTTGGCAATATATTCACCAACATATAGAGTCAATTTACTTAAGGGTGACCTCCACGGATTTTTTGTTTTGCTTCTATTCAACACTTATTGGTAATTTTAAAATAAAAGTCGGTATCTTTCAAAAAGTCATGACTGGTCACTCATCATCTTC
This sequence comes from Timema poppense, assembly GCA_902141375.1. Lineage (NCBI taxonomy): Eukaryota > Metazoa > Arthropoda > Insecta > Phasmatodea > Timematidae > Timema > Timema poppense. The sequence goes on from CABFOV010010443.1 coordinate 12,857, forward strand.
CTACCAGTTTCAATGGTGGTGTTATATGTTCTCAGACCCCTCCCCTTCAACCAAACAAATACATCTTTTTATGTTTGAAATCGTGTAAATAATATTAATTTCTAGACACCAAAAAAAAAAATTCTCCCCTCCTCCCTTTTCAAATTCAATTTCAAACTTTGTTCTCAATGTAAGTTTGAGAGGGGTGGTGGTTTTGCGAGTAGTAGTTCTGTTTATTTTATAAATCCTCGTTATAAGTGAGGGTGAAAATAGAGAAGGTGGGTGAGATGTTTTTCGTTTTGAGGTCCCGGGGATGTCTGTACACTATGGGAAGATTTCCCTGGCGACCTCAGGGGGTGAGTAAGGTTTAGAAAGATTGGCGGAAGTGGATGGTGTGGTCTGGGGGCGGGGGGCAGGGGGAATAAACGCAGGTTTCAAGGCAAGGACTGATGAACCAACACCGCACGACTCTTTAGCGTCATTTATTGATCATTTATCTCTTCAACCCACCGCCCCATTCCTCCAAAAACCCACCCTCACCGCACGAGGTAATTGGGAAAACTGAATGCTCCCTGGGTGTAGCGTGGCGTAACATCATTCTAGCCCACCCCCCCGACCCCCTCCAGGCTTTT
>CABFOV010010444.1:0-14821 GCA_902141375.1 Timema poppense
GAGCTTCGGGCACATATGAGCACAAACGTAGCACAAAGGACTGTATGTATTTCAATTCATTTGGAGAAAGTGGCGGGCCAACATGATGTACGTCTATGTTTTGGTTTTGTGAAGTGCACATATTTTATTCAAAATATGAATTCCAGAGGAAAGAGATTGTCCAGTGAAGCTATTGTGGTGATATTGAATTCTGATTCTGAGTGGGATGACATTGACATCAGTGATGACACTACTTCTAGTGAAGAAGATGAACCAACTGGTATTGTTGTATTGGGGGATAAATTTGCTAATGTTAGTGGACAGTGGAATCAAATCAATGAAGTTGGCCAAGGAGAGTTAGTCAATCTAGATTGGATACCTACATTCACAGGACAAAATAGTGTAGTTGGTATAGATGGCTTGGATCCAACTGAATGTTTTTACAATTTTTTCTCATTCAATCTTTTTACATGTGGCAAATGAAACAAATATTTTTGCAAAAGAATACTTAGACAAAAATGTAAAGCTGTCCCCAAGGTTCAAATATAAAAACTGGGTAGATGTAACAGAAGGTGACATAAAGGTATTTCTTGCCATTGAAATTGGCATAGGCATGGTTCATAAACAGAGCTTAGATTCATATTTCCAAGATTCTTTTTGGCTTACTCATACCTCAGGTTTTGGTAGTGTGTTCACTAGACAGATATCAATCTATTCATTCATTTTTGCATTTCAATAACAACAGCACACAGCCAAAAAAGGGAGAAGATGGGTTATGACATACGACCTACTCTACATTTTATTCAGGACTCGTATATACAAATTTACACGTGGTCCCTAACAGAGAATTATCTATAGATGAAATAATTATGAAATTTATGGGGCGCTTGTCTTTCAAGCAATATCTGTCATCTAAACCCTCTACCAAATGGGGTATAAAAATATGGTCTCTCTGCGATCCCCATACAGGTTTCCTTTTAAAGTTTAAGGTATGCAAAGGTGATGTACTGATCCCTGAAGGAGGCCTATCATAGAGAATAGTGAGATCACTGCTCACAAGTTTTGAGAATAAAGGCTACATAATATACATGGACAATTTTTATTCCAGTGTGCACTTGTATGATGATTTGATGAAAATAAGAACTGGGATGCGTGGCACAGTTCGTGCAAATAGAAAAGAGCTTCCACCAGCCATGAATACAGACAAATCCAAGAAAGGGGATCTATCTAACATGTGGTTGCAAAAAGAAAAACAAATAATATCTTCCACATGACAGGATGGAGATAAAGTAAACATTTTGTCAACTGTAGGAAATGCTGGGGTATCTGAAGTTGAAGTTAATTCCAAGTCAGGGAAGAAAAAAATTAATGAAACCAAATATGCAAATCACATGCAATCAGCACATGGCGGGGGATTGACAAATTTGATTAACTTACCCCTTTGATCATAAGATTAAAAAATGGTACCAAGTACTTTGGCACTTTGCAATTGAAGCTGCCTTAGTGTCCAAAGTACAGTCAGAAAGTTATAAATGGTTTGGCGGAAGGATATGAAAGGCGTACAATAACAAAACGTGGTAGGCGTTTTTCGACGACAACACTGAATGCTAGATTGACTGAAATAAATTTTCCTGCACAGTTACAAGACAAGAAACACCAGCCAAACTGTTCTGTGTGCAGCATTCTACTGAGCAAATGTTCCAGAAAGAGAAAAGGTCAGTGTAAGCATAAACAAACAACTTTCTATTGTCCTGATTGTCCAGAAAAACCATCTTTTTGTGTGATTGGTTGATTCCAAACATACCATACAATGAAATTGTACAGGAAGATCTGTCACTGTGCCGAGTGAAACATGAAAACCAGTATGGTGACAGTTGTGAAAAATGAGTGTATAAACACAGTATGTAGGCCTAATAATGAAACATGGTTTTAGCCTCAAAACAAGAGCTAAAAATCTAAAATGTCATGTTTAGTATAAAGTAATGAGTGTGATTGAACTATGAGCAAGATCTGTGGGGCTCTGGCTACTAGATGGTTGGTATGGCAAATGGAAAATTCAATCATCAGTGAGTTTTAAAATTTATTTTATTTAGTCTAATCGCTATTTTCTTTTTGTTCTTTACCTATTTACTATTTTGAAACCTTGCCTAACACAACTATATGATTTTATAGACTACACTACACTGAGGAAAGCACCAATGTAGCACAAAATTGTTCAACTTGTGTTGATATAACCTAATTTTCAAATTTTTTCTTGTTATTACATTTGGCCTATAGTAGGCCAATATTGGGCATGTTAAATTCTTATCTAGCAATTAGTTTGACACTATTGTGGGTTTCAAGTAAAATATAAAATGGTTCTGCTAGAAGAATAACATAACTTTGGGTAAAATGTGACATAAATGTGATGTAAAATTTATTATCGATATGAAATATATATATTATTATGCGATCTATAGATTTGGTGCTAGATTTCATATTTAAAATCCATTAATAGTTAAAAATCAGATTATCATGATCATGCAAATTTTCAGATTTTGAATTTTTGACCTATAGTTAGCATTTCTGAAGTTAAAAAGTAAAAATTAAATAAGCAGCAAAAGGGTTGAATTAGTATTTCGAGAAGAAAAGGTCTGGATTTTCAAGGTAAGGATTACAGATTATTTATAAAACACTTACTATATCAAAACTAAGTAGCTAAATACAATAAGTTTTACTTTAGAATATCAGCTAGATGTATATCAAACTTGGAATCTTGGAAATATTATTTATATATTGTCAAAATATTTAAAAGCTAAAAATAGTCTGCATAGGGAGGCATGGGCCACATCGTAAGGGCATGGGAAAGCTTTGTTCCAACCCTTAATTACATTTTTACGTTATTGTAAGGTCTACATAGTAGGCCTATGTTATTTTATACAGGCACTCTCTATAGGCCTACTCTATTAATAGCTTTAAAATAAGGTATGCTTATTAAAAGCATGATTATTTTAAATAAAAGTGTAAAGGATAAACCTAAAGAAAAGGTTAAGTCCTACAGCTTAATGCTTCCAATAGCTTTCATATGAGATTTACTAAATATAGCTCAAGCATATTTACATTTTTATAGAACAAAAATTTTATTTTGAATAACTAGCTAAGCAGGCAAAAGTTGCATTTAGACAGACACTCTTGAAAAAGAGAAAATAGAACAAATAGAAGCCAAACATAGGCCTAAGCCACCCATAGGCCCTTAGTAAAAAGGACAAAAATAAAATTATTCCTTAATTAGTTAACAATACAGAATATGAAGATTCTCAAATTGATGAGCCAACAGCCATTTCATCAGTAAAGTCAGCTGAAGAGGATGCAAGAGAAGTGATTTATCCTAAGCAAAACTCCAACCTCTTAAAAAAAAAGTAGCATTTGCTTTAGTGAAGTTGCTAGGAGGTTCCCGTAACACTTCAAAAGATGTATATGTATGCATTATATAAGGTCCTTCAGAACAAAGTGATTGCACTGGTCAACAGGAAGTTTAAGTGATGGCACTTGAGTCCAATGGCAGAGATAAAAAAATATTTTTGCTGGTGGATGGTGACATTTCTTTGGTGGACTTGAGTCAAATAGTTGATATTCTTCCAAATTCAAGAATGGTTCAACAAAGTGAGAGATTTAGATGTGTGTGTGTGTGTGTTTGAAAACTAGCACAAAATACATTTTGAACAGTTATGTTGTGGTACATTTGTAGACTAACATATTATCATACTCTCAAATAAGAGACCAGTGAGTTTTATATGTACAATGTTGGAATAATTAATTGAAGAACCTACTATGCTTATACTCGTACATAACTTATTGTAAGAGACTACTACCTGGTTATTTCTGTTAAGATAAAACTTAAAAGTGTTCCTTCCCATCCCTCTCCTGACCATGTTCCATGCCTCCCTAGGTGAGGGATAGGACAAAAAAACATTTAACAACCAATTACTCAGTCCCCTTTATAATTACAATTTTAAAAATGTACAAAAATTTGTAATGATTTATTAAATAGTATCTAACAATTCACGAGTGCAAAAATCATGTGCTAGAAATACAAAGTTACATTTTTTGAACACATAAAGTCAAGTGTTCCATCCCTTCCCAGTCTACCCTGATAGTTAAATTATATTATTATTATTATTATTATTAGCACCGCATCTTACTACCCGTTCGGGTTATACACACTTACACTACAGGGTGGCTACAAGACATATTTTACAAAATTCCCTGACTTTTCCAGGTTTTCCAGGTAACATTTTTCAATTTTCCCTGACTACTTTTTTCCAGTTTTAATGGTGGATGATGACTTTTGTTATTATTGATCATATATTAAAAAAACATTTGTATCTATTAAACATAAACAATTTTATCAATTATTTTAAAGATTAAAATGTTATTTTATTTAGGTATTATTAACTTTTTTTAGTGTTAAGTTGTGAAATTAATGAGATATTTTAGTCATATTTTTTTAAATTCCCCGACTTTTCCTTATTTTTAGTTAAATTCCCTGACATTTCCCTGTTTTCCCGCTCATCCAAAAATTCCCTGACTTTTCCAGGTTTTCCCTGTCTGTAGCCACCATGCACTAATGTGTAATAGTAGGGTGATTGTGAGATGAAATGGAGGACCTACAGTTTAACGTGGAATCCGAACCACGGTGGAGGCCTGGCATTCCCCACATTCACAAGATGTCTTGTCAGAGGTGAAGGAAGGGTTTGGTAATCAGATAAATCTATGCCGGGAACGAGGATTGAACCCCGGCCACCAGCACAGAAGTCTGACACCTTACCACTAGACCACCTAGTTAAATTATAAATTTCTATTTTGAACACAAAGTTGGAGTTGGCACCGTATTTATTTTTACCAACGTTCTCTCCACTCAAAATTGTTTATGACTCCAACTCGACAGCCCTGGTTAAGTGTATATGATTTAGGACATAAATGATGTGTGTGCATCTTAAAGAATATAGAAATTAGGCTTTACTTAGTAGGACTATAACCTGAAACTAAATTATTATTATTATTTAGCACCACGTCTTACTACTCGTTCGGGCTGTACGCTTTAAGTACTAATTACGCTAATGGATTAGGAATTGGGAAGGTTGAATTAGAGGAAGTGAACCCGCATTTTCGTGGAAAAACCATTTTAGGAAAAACCACCCCCAGTTCACCCGACCGAGATTCAAACCTCGATCTCCCGGTCCTCAGCAGTCGAGCAGCTCAACACGACTAGCGCGCTAGCCAACTACACCACTGAGGTGGGTACCTGAAACTAAATCTTATGACAATGAAACACATTTAAAAAATAGTTTTTTATAAAGAAGCTGCGAGAAAATGTACAAAAACCGTGACTTTTACCTTACCTTTATAAGACAGGCATGTCTAACGTGGGCATGTTTAATGCAGGCATATCTACTGCAACAGCACTTTTGACCAAATTTTCCCCATCAGAAGATAAATTTAAGTTTGACTGTTTTGATGTATTAGCTGTGGTAAGATTTCCTAAATTATTATCTGATTCAGGGAAAAATGTTGTTGACGATTTGGAATAAGTCTTCGGTGGAATGATTTTAGGTTTCTTAACAATTAAGTCAAGATTAGTGGAAATACTAGGTCCACTCTGCAAGTGGGTATCAAAGACTTTAGAGGAATGTGGATTGCTCTCAAAATTGGTATTCAAAGCTTTCATTTTTTGATTTGAGTTTTTCTGTATATGAATCTTTTCATCATAATCAAAATCCTCATCATCATCATCATCATCAGAATCTACATCATCAACTACATAATCTTCATCATCATCATCATCATCATCATCATCATCATCTTCATCATCGCTTGACTGTGTCTTCCGTTTTGAGTAGCTAATCTTTATTTTACCCTTATTGCCATGTTTCGTATGTCCTTTGACTGGACTGCTGCCAGATTGTGTTGTCTCAGACAATGTAGAAGGGATTGCAAAGGCTCTTTCTTTCAAAGATTTTCTCCTGTCACCAATGCAATCAGAGTCTTTCGGACTTTTCTTTGTGCGTGCCTCTGTAGTCAGTATGTGCTCAGGTTGATCACTTAGTAAGTTGGTCTTTGTTTGATTAATCAATTCAACAAATTCTTTTTTAAAACTGTGGTCTAATGGAATCAAGCTCATATCTACATCATCTAGACGACCTTTTGAAATTTCTGCACATTTTTTTCCACATTCCAGAACTTCATTGTAAGCCTCATCTAATTGTTCAAAAATGCCCTTTTCTAATATTTTTTGCAAATGAGGCACCCCTCCCATATTAATACTAAGCCTAGGCCTATTTGTTTTGTTTGTTTGAAAGTATTTTCTAAAGCCCTTCTCTAACCCATAGCTGCGCACCGTGAGACATGGTTTGAAAGCAGCATCAGTTCGCAATTTACAAAAAAGAAAGGCAGCGTCTAAATCTCCATTCTTCACCAAATCTTGTTTGAACTGTAGGCACTGTTTCCAATCACTTAATGTAATATTTATCTGAACTTCATCTGGAGCGATTTGAGCATAATAAAATCCTGCAGTGAGATAAAGCCCAAAAATACGATCGTTGTAAGAACTCGATGTCAGCCAGAAAGTTTTAGCAATAATTAAAAGTTCTTCCGTAAATTCCAACAACTCTGCCATTGTTTCAATTCCACAAAATATGTACGGTGTATAAGAAAGCTGCCAAACTTTTACAAAGTCAAGATACCGAAGACTATCACATTTTTCCCAATTTGTCTTTAAAGTGCGTATATCTTCTATTACACCCTCCGTTATTTCACGTCGTTCCATGATAATCAAAGACTAAATTTATGTCATAAAATATAAGATTGTTAAACTTATATCAATTTTTAACCTTAAAGATATTTGTTTATAACAAGTTTACCAATAGTTCACAGATTCACTGTACAATCAATTATTGGGTAATGAGGATACCGTAAGTGTTATAAGGAAAACTATAAAGCTGTAAAATAAAAAGATAGATATATTTTGGAGTTTGATGATTTTATATTCTAAATTAATTTATTATAAAGGTGAATAAATAAAATCTTAATTATGTTTAAATATCCGCATATAATATGAATATATGCACAGTTTTTGCCTTGTTTGTAAAGAAAAGGCATAATTACACATATTAATGCATTATCTTCATGTAAATACATGTTCATTGTTCAAATAAAATCTATCTACAATTTTTTTATGGAACACCATTACTGTACCATATAAAAAGGATAAAGTAAAGAAGGATTAGCAAAATAAATTAGGGCTGTAGTGAACTTATGAATGGGCTTACACTTAAAAATGTGGTCGTTAAATAGAAAGGTGATGGTTATTTATTCACCCGAATAAAATATCTTTCTTTGAAAGAGCTGCCAATTTATTCAATTTATTCATAGTCAGGTTTAGTTAAATCGGAATTCTTTAGGATAAGCTGTGAAGCACGCTAAGAGGAAAGTTTGAGAACCACTTGTGAAAAAACAAATATGGTACCATAATGAGATCAGTCTTTTAAATTAGGATGGATCTTATCCTTTTCTAAATGAGTGACCATTCTGATAGGACATCAAATGAAAATGACATCATAGCACTAAAATTGAAAGACATAAGCTTCTAATAGAAAAATGATGATACTGTAACCACAGGGAATAAATTGGAAGGCGTGTTTGTATGATATTTTATGTTATTAGTTGCGAATGACAAAACGAGCGTTGTAGGTTGTTTTGACTAGTCTGTAAACAAATAGAATAGAGGAACTAACCACAAAAACATTGTCAGCATTCCTAAGTCAGAAGCCAAGCCAGGGCCCTGGACAAAATGTAGGAGATTCAACCAACATGGCTGACTATATAACAATGAAGTCTAGGGTTCACACTGCCCAATCTGGGACTACGTGGGCTAGGACGATATTTCAACAGTACTTGTTTTGAGGGCTACCGCTTGAGCCCAGTGTACCGGGGGTTTGGAGAATGTGTAGGTATCACCTAGGAGTCAGACCGGACATTGGATATTCCAAGCAGCACCTCGTTTTTTCCACAAGCTTCCGAGTTTTCTCTTAGTTTTGCCATTCTAATATCACTACCAATATCACATTGGTAATAGCCATAGTAGTACTAATAAACATCTTTAAAAACTAAGTCTAACATCATAAGTATATGCAATCACTTTCCTCTTAACTTCAGCCATAGCCCATCCTGACAGATCATACGCCTGGTACGCATGATAGTTGTGCATACCTCCGATTCTTTTCATCGGAAACAAACTACGATGTCTCACTAATCACATCTTTAATTAAATATGTAGTAATTAAGATAACAAAGGTAAGTTTTTAAATCTATTGAAATGAAAGCTACTATAGTAATATATAAAATTTAGTTTATCATAGTGCAATATTTACAAAGAGAAAATAATAATTTACAGTTAAATAACAGTATAATATAGATTTGGCTATAAGATTGACCCGCTAGGAGCATTAAATGGTAGCTTCGATAATGTTTAACAATAAAAATATTATTCTTTCAATTATTAAAATACACAAAATGATAATACGTGAATTTAAATTAATTACAAGCTTAATAGATCGTGATTAAATTTCTGATGAAATAAAAAAGATACTTTCAGTTATTCTATTTAATATTTTCTAAGTAATTTATACACTTTAAATCTTTTCATTAATAGCATTATGGGAAATATTTTAATACTATTTAAAAACAATGTTTAAACTACTATATGAACCGTTGTATTAAAAGGTGGCTTATTTAAAAAAAATTATATTCTGGTCCATATAACTTTATGTACCATATATATGGGATGTATTATGTTTGGGCTTAGAAAACGTATGTATATTTTTGACGAAGGAACATTCTCTCTTGTATGTGACATTTAACAGTTCATAGCTAAAATATTTATCTGAAGGAATACTTTGTGACTTCATAAAGGCTTTTGGCTTGTTGGCTTTTCCAAGAGGCTCGGAAATGATCTACTTTGGGATAAATAACAAAGCAGGTCATTAGTTAAAACTATATTTAGCTTAAAGAAAGGGTAACAAGAATTATAAAAACAAAGCCTCCCAAATCCATGCTAATAATCAGTGGCGGCTCGAGAATAAACCTGAAGGGCGTTCTCTTAAAAAGGGTCAAATAATGTATAGTAAATCTTACCTTACATAAGCCCTATATCGCCCTGTATTTAACTTAGAAACTATGCTTAGAAAGTATAAAGTCATTAAAATTTATAAAAGTATTAACATTCACTTGGTTCGAAATTAAATTTGCACATCGTGAAATCCACACACAAGTGTATCAGTAAACAAAAAATATACACATAGGTTACTAACACGATACCGATTACTATACTCTGATGTTATTTGCCACTATACTATACTTTTCCTTTTATTTTTTTAATTTGTAAAATTATTTTACAATCTATAATTTTTGTGAGATAAAATGTGCTTCAAAGTTTGTCCACTACGTAACAAGATAAGCTGTCGCGCATCTCAGATACAATTTATGTTCATTCACAATAACACGAAAGGAAGATCATCCAGTACTGTTTAAAATAATAATAATAATAATAATAATAATAATAATAAATAATTTCAATTTCCTTTATTATAGTTCTGGCCAACAGTCGTAAGACCTATATCAGGCCGGCACTGAAAAGTACATAGCTACCTTACAAATATAAATATTTACGCGATAAAATAAGATAAACAATAATAGCTAAATAGTTGTATACAATCATTGTTGAATAGCTCCGGAAAGAAAGTAGCTAATAATGGTAAGAATAAAAAATAGCAATATTAACAAATGACTAAAGAACGGTTACACGCAGTAACAATATGCAAAAAATAAATCAGAATGTTGTAAATTTAAATATTATAGGTAGAACCTCCACATGAACAATTATTGATATGGGGTTTCTTTAAATAACTTTCTAAGCTTAGCTTTCCTTTTAGGATAAAAGTTGAATTCAAAAAATCTAGAATTGACACTATGGATACAACAACCTATAGGGCTTACCTTATAAGAGCTAATGAGAAAAGATATTTTGGATTACGAGAAGCCAGAGAAGGGATATGAGCGCCTACATGATCAATGGCAAATTTGCAAGAAATTTTACTTTTGAAAATATTAAAAACATAAAGGGCATCACAATAAAGTCTATGTGAGAAGAGAGTTTGGAACCCTAAAAGGTTTCAAATTCTGTCATAATCATAATAAATCCGGTTAGTAAATAATGTATCATAACACGCAGCGACAAATTTTCTTTAAAAGTTTTCCAACCTAAGAGAGTCAGTTAAGGTAATAGAATTCCAAGTAACAGTAGCATATTTTAACTTAGATGTAACCAGGGCGTAGTTCAGATATACAATCTGTTAACTCTCTTAAATGATGAAGTAATAAATTTAATAAGTCCAAGTACCCTAATTTCAATAAATGGGAAATTACATGGTCAGCATGACAGTGGAAATAATGTTTGTTATCCAGGAGAACACCAAGATCATGAATATAAAGGGTGTGAAATATGTTTTCATTGCCCAATTTAAAAGTAAAAGAGAAAGGATTAGTTTTCCGAGTAAAAGATATAGATTTGGTCTTAAATTTATTAATAAATATTCCATTTTCCAAAGAACATTGTAGGATATCACTTACATCATTTTGTAAAACTATAAAATCTGCGATTTATTTGATAATTTTAAATAATTTTACATCATCAGTAAAGAGTAAGTAAATAGATGAGTTCAAATATTTATCAATGTCATCAATAAACACATTAAAGAGAAGAGGACCTAAATTAGAATCTTTGGTATGCCACAGGGGGCTAAAATAGTATACGAGGTGTTTGAATCAATTTTAATAGTTTATACTTCCATTGTATCTTCATTATAAGTTCACTCTAAGTTTTCTTGAACTTATTATTTATTGTTGAATGTAACTTGAGACATATTAAAAAACAGAGATATATTTTTTTTGTTCATAGTATTTATTTTAATGTAAATGTTTTAAATTGTTTAGTGAGATTAGAAAGATGACTTGTCCAAAAGTGAATAACAGTACATCGTGAATCAGAGCAGAACTGTTTAAAGGTCACTTATCCAAAAGTGAATACTAGCGGATGTTTGATCCTAGTTGAACTGACGTCCCACCCACGTGGAGACCAGAGAGGAAGGGTGCATGATCTGCCCTCTAGCGCCACTCACGGCGGGCTCACAGTTCAACAGCGCGGGTGATACGTAGAGTATGACGACATACTCTACATAGTGAATAATCTTTCATGCAAATAAATATCTGCTGAACCGATTCACATATATTATTTGAGAGTAAAAGAAAACCAATTCGGATATTTGGATGAATTAAGAATAGTAATTTGAGGAATATGCGTTTTGATTTTCCTTTGAACTAAATTGGTAAAATTATCTACAGCCAAATTAACATCCGTAGTAGAATAAAAACAAGACCAGACAGCAGTGGACAAGTCATTGTAAAGATTAAGGTAAACACCACGTGCATAGTCAATATATGAAGAGGAGGTGTCATTAAGTTTAGTAGCAATAGGTACATCAAGTGAAATCAATAAGGGCGGATGAGCTAAATTCATATTCACTAGTGATTGAGAGCTTTGAGTTACTAAGGGGAGGGGAAGATTAGCAAAAACAAGGTCAAGAAGGTTAGCGTCATTATCAGTTTCTTAAGTTGTTCTAATCCTAATATGTTAGTCGGAGAAAGAAGTTGAGTAGCTTTTAATTTAATGTAGAAATACGAAATGCTCTGAGTATGATGATATTTCCAATCAATTTGGGGGCAGTTAAAATCACCTAATAGTATTAGTCGATAGAGGTGGTTAGCCAAAGCACCTTCAAGAAATGTAAGGTAGTTATTAAATGCTTCGACTGTTATTTGGGTAGCAAGATATATGTTCCCAATTAACCGTTTTTGGCGATAAAATGTTGGGATCTCAATCCAGACACATTCCATATTATTCTCTAGATCAGTCCTCCTGGCCACACCAGAAATAGAATCAATGACAGAAATGAGAACACAACGACCCCTTGAGACAGTAGCTTCATCATATAACCTGTCAGCTTTATAAACATTATAGTTAGGGGGAAATTAATTTTCATTAACAAACTCACTAGAGAGCCAAGTTTCAACAAACAAATAATAGATAAGTCATTCAAATAAACATTTGTAGATAATTCCCTTGATTTGATTCGTAGACCACGAACATTTTGATAATATAATATATAATCACTTTTATTCACTGGGAGCTGGGTTGGGATGTATCCTCCAGACCTCCATCGATGGTCACGAGTGGGGTTCGAATTGAATCCTCTTGAGAGCTAAGGTCAGATGCAACAGCAGCTTTTACAGAGTCAAACACACAGATGGACTCTTCACAGATCATCTGCTCTGGCAGCAATTTCCCATAGTAAGGTGCAATGAGACAGCCAGATGGTCAAATATCACCATTGTTTGTCATGGGAAAATAATTTTCTTTGATATGGAAGGAGGAATATGAAATAAATTTGGTTTTCGATTTTTAACATACAAGGTAATCAAGATTGAATTCTTTAGTCAGGTAAGATTGAATGGTCTGGGAAGATACTTCACGAGATAAACGAGTAAAGAGTACAGATTAAAAAAAAAACTTTGTTCACTGTTTTTAGGTCGGTGGTTGTCTTATCAATAGAAATGAAAATAAAATAAATGCAATATTTATTTGGACAGAGGGATACCACACAGACGATATTCAGTTGGACAGAGTTGATCCCACACATAGAGAGGAAGCCTGCCAAGCAGCTCTTCGAAAGAAAAGATTTATGTTCTTTTAAACTAACGTGAGTTTAGATTTACAGATGGAAGTGAAGATTTTAACTCTCTCTTTAAAATGTTTATATTAATTGTATCTAAATATTTTCAACTTTTATACTCAATTAAATTTTTATTTTATATTCATTCCTAGTTCATGGCCAACCATTTTACCTTTGTTATGTAAATTTTCTCCTTGGACTTGAAGAAAAGAACATTTTTAATTTTAATTTTTGGAAAAAGATACTTGGAAAATTTTCTTAATGGAAATAAGAGTTTTCTTTCTTAGCGTCTGAAAACTTTCATAGTGAAAGTATAAAAGTACCCACACTTTTGAATTAACCCATTCAAGGTCATCATACTAGAGGCTCACTTAAAATATATCATGAATCTTTTAACACTGTAAACTACGGAACAAATTCAACATTAAATAAAATGACTATAGTATATAATGCAATTCCAACAGATATCACTGGTCTACTTGAACTGAAATTTTTTAAAAAACATTATAAAAATGTTTGTCAGTAAACAACTTTAAACTTAAATACCAAAATTTTGAACAGTTATTGACTACCTTTCCTATATGTATCATTAACATAGGTCTTCAATACTATAAAGTTACCTTATGTAAGAATCTCTTATTATTTTATTTCCTGTATATACCTGCATGCATTGTTTATTTTTATAATAATGTTTCTGCAACTTTTAACTTTTATTCTTATCTCAATGTACTTTCTTATAAATTATTTGCTATTATTATTATTGTTATTTTCTCATTTTTATATGCTTATTTTTATTTATTTTGTGTTTATCTTACAGTTATTGATAAAAGTTACTAATAAATATTATCACACATTTAAAAATTTTCAAAATTATCTTATCAGTAATATTGTACTGATACTGCTGTCTTTCATTGTTTTGTGTATTCATCTAAAAAATTCATTTGATTTTGTTTAACTTTATTTTATGTTAAAATGTTCATAATGTCTTATTAATATGTTAAAATCTAAACCTATGTAAAACTACAAATTCTGTAAAACCATAATCCTAGAAGTGAGCTATTGCTCTTTATATCATGTTAGTAATTTATTGAATTAATAAAAAAAAATCTCTATATATATATTCTACCTTACAAAAATGTTAAGAATTATGTACTTTTAAAGGTAAAGTGAATTTAAAATATATTCAAAGTGAGTTAGAAGCCTAGTGCTCAACCTGTGTTTATTTTATTGAGTGAAATTCAATATTTTGACTGTAAAGTAAAAACTAATCTTCAATAAATATCTTAGATTAAAGCGTAATATAGACCTACATGATTCCTTTTCCTGGTGAAATCTGACATATTTATATTTTTATATAAATAGTTTATCTTCATAATTAAACATCAGAAACTAAGAAAACTTTTAGAAGGAACAGCTACTAAACTGACTATATATTTTAATACTCTTCCAACAACACATACCAGTATTTTACTTAACAAGATCAACTCACCTAATAGACATTGTAACTTATATTATACATTCTTCAAACAATATTTATCTTTTGAACCATATGGCATAAACCAATGTTTGAGTATAACTTTGAGTTTAACTCTCGTGTGTTATATATATATATATAACATACACTTAAATACATACGTATTAGTATTATGTTATTTTTTCAATTATAATCTTAATAATGTATACACCCGCACGTTCACAGGTCGGATTTGGGAACACATTAATAATAATAATAATAATAATAATAATAATAATAATAATAATAATTTTTATTATTATTATTATTGTACTAGTGGAAACTACAATTAAAAAAAATACACAACCATTGAAACTTTCTGTGGGTTATAATAATAATAATAATAATAATAATAATAATAATAATAATAATAATAATAATAATAATAATAATAATTATTATTATTATTATTATAGCTCACAGAAAGTTGCAATGGTTGTGTATATTTTTTTTAAAATTGTAGTTTCCACTAGTACAATTATTATTATTATTATTATTATTATTA
>CABFOV010010445.1:0-16214 GCA_902141375.1 Timema poppense
GCCAATTCTAGATTTGTCGAATTTGACTTTTATCATAAAAGGAAAGCTAAACTCAGAGAGTTATTTAAGGATGTCCCATATCTATAATTTATCATTTAGAGGTTCTGCCTATATTATTTAAACTTACAATATTCTGATATATTTCTTGCATAATGTTACTGCTTACTATTTAGTTATTTGTTTTTAATGTTACTTTTTATTCTTATTATTATTAACTACTTTTTATCTCGTAACTATTCATCAGTATATAACATTATTTAGCCATTTTTTGTCTATCATTTTTTCTTGTGTAATTATATGTATTATAAGGTATGTATGTGTGTACTTTTCAGTGCTGGCCTGTTTTAGGTCTTACGACTGTTGGCCAGCACTATAATAAAGGAAATTGAAATTGAAATTGAAATTATTATTATTATTATAGCCTTTTATAGCTCTCCCAAGGTTCAAGATCAAGTGTACAAATTATTTCTTCTAAAGAGCACTGATTAAATGTTAACTAATTTCTGGTAATACTTTATTTTAAGTTAGTCCTAGCTGTGGCTAGCCTGGTTAGTTAAAAATTTACTTTAACAATTTATTAAATGAAGTAGTTTAAATTAGTACAAACTGGCCTACCATCTAAAGTCGGTACAGCTTTTATAGAAGGGTACAAAACTAAGAGCTAGAAAAAAAATCTACCTTCACGTATTCATGCATCAAGTAATTCAATCTTTAACTTTTACTCTTGATAGATCAATACCAAAATAAAAATAAGAGTCTATTAAGATGTATCAATTTTATTCTAAAAATTCTAATATTTTCTAAACTATTACTATAAAAATTGTAGTGTAGTTTACAAATTTAATCAGTGGGAATTAATTTATGATATACATAATCTATTTTTGTGTTTTTATAATACATTTAAAAAA
This sequence comes from Timema poppense, assembly GCA_902141375.1. NCBI lineage: Eukaryota > Metazoa > Arthropoda > Insecta > Phasmatodea > Timematidae > Timema > Timema poppense. The sequence continues at coordinate 909 of CABFOV010010445.1, forward strand.
AATCATACTAATATAATAATTTTGAAGGCACAGGATATTTTATACTTACATACACAAGTTGTATTTATTGTAATAGACTACAAAGAGAATAATTTAATTTACTGATTAAAAAGATCACCTAACTTGTTGAGTAAAGATAGTATAGAACAAAATTTTTGTTTGAATTTTTATTCACACCCTTATTGTGAGTTATATTTAGACAAAATATTATTATTAATAACATAACAATTGTGTTTAGTAATGAATATACAAGACACCCATATCCCAATTATTTTAAAATTTTCACAATCTTACTAGATTCAATTTAAAATATTTGCTAGGCGTCTTAATTTATCTTAACTTATCACAAATTTAAAAATATATATTTTTATTTTCTTACTAAAATAAAATGTACACGTGAATTCATTTTTAAACTTTATGTTCAACTTAATAAATAAACTACAGAATGTATAATATTACAAACTTTGCATATAAATTTGAAGAAACCGTTGGGAAGACCTAGGCGCTGATGAAAGGATAACATTAGAATGAACTTGAAAGAAATAAGGTGGAATGAGTTAGATTTTTTAGAACTAGTTCAATATAGGGACAGATGGTATACTTTTGTAAGTGCTGCCATGAAAAAACACGTTCCTCATGCAATATGGTAGGTAAGTAAGTAAATGATTTACACTATTCAGATATATTTAAATAAATTATCATTTTAAGTTTACGTTTATTCATGTTAATATTTTGTTTGTTACCTTAGTTATGAATGTTTATTTTTTAATTAGGGGTTGAGGATAAAACATGATACATGGATGTTAAGTAGGTTGCTATAGAATTTTCATCGGAATCTGGCCTGTCGACATCTGAAAAAAGAAAAAAAAAACATTTTGAATTACGATACTTACATTATTTTTACGTCAACTAAATATAATCAATGTTAATTGGATGGATTTATGAACGCTAGTATGATAGGTTTATTTATATATGCTATAAAATATGGTTTAGGTGTGTATATTAGCATCAACATCACAATTGCTCTGAGCTGTTTTTTGATAGGTTTTACTATAAATTATGTGCCTTCCCAAGTAAGAAAGTAAGGTTTGATAGATTATTGATAATTTGGTCAAGAGGAATGGCATTTGGTAGCTTAGTCTATAATTAGAAGGCAACATACCAAACAAAATGGCTAACAGCTAAGTGTAATATTTCACAAAGATTTGATGCGAATAAACTAAAGGTCCGTTTCAAGATGATATATGCATGCTTGGTTTTTCACCTTTTGTTATTCGAGTATTTCTGTTATAGATTGTTTTTGACCGTTGAAATGTTACTAAAAATTAATAGATATGTGTGTCGCTTTTGAACAGTGTTCTCAAGTTACTTTTTTTGTATGTTTAAAAACATATCCAAGACGTGAATCAATAATAGTAAACTACATATTTTGAGAAGGTTTATACAAGACAGAAAACCAAAATTATCGTACACCAATTGTATCACATTTATAATTCAAGCAACGTATGCTATTAAGGTAAAGACATGAATTAATTAGGAAGGTATATCATTATGTACTAGCTGTGATCATGTATTGCCTTTCTAAATTAATAATATCATTAGGTGTTCTTTATTATGATAGGTCCATTCCTTTTATCAGTGAACTTAGACCGCCAAAGCTCTCTGTCCTCTGCTTTCTCTTTGAGCTCCCAGAATTTTCTTATTTCCGTCGAGTCATCCAGTATTTGAATCCTCCTCCTTCCGAAGCTCCTCTTTCACTCGAATTTACCTTATATGACTTCGTATATTTGACGGTTCCTCTTGGGGACGTGTCCGACTCATTTTGTTTTGTACCGAGGAATCACATCCGATGTGGCTCCCTTCTCACCCATTTACGTAAATCATAGACTCTATGATCAATAATATTATAGAATTCCAAATCTAAAATAAAGTTGTTAAAGTATATATATAAAAATTGTTATGTTGTTTATTTGTACAAAAACTACAGACAGACGGAAATTCAAAAACCAATTTTCGGATTCAGGGGCTCATAAAATTTAAAGATTCATAAAAATCTTGAGTTCGGTATTTTTTTACGATCACAATAATTTATCTACCTCTAAGATAGCGAGAAAGTAAAACTAGGGGCTCATGATACTTTAGTTTTCTACCATATAATGACTAAAATATTTACAAACTAACCCACTTCAGTGTTCGATAGGTTGAAGGAGTTACTCTTATAAAATGCAGAATTGCTGATGACGATGAGAACGGGGTATGAATCCCAGTCGGGAGTAAGTAGTAAAGGTGTGTATTTAAAAGGCTTTCTACTCTCCATTCTCGCAAATTCATTTAACTTCTTCTGAATTAAATACCCATAATCCTGATTACTTTAGCGTATGTATGAAACGTTATTTTAGCTTTAATGGGTAGTTTTCTACGCTTCTAAAATAATAGTTACATATTTACTAGGTTTTTATGTCTTCTATATACAATAAGGCTCATGGTTCTTATGTTGTATGTGGAGGTGTACAAAAATAGTTAAAGTAGAAATAAGAGAATTATTAATTACAAATACAATACAAGCTACAAACAAATGTAAACTGATTTCAAGAGTTGATATAACATGTGATTAAAATATACCTTTTTAATTATGTCCAATGTGTTAAACGTACCATTTAATTAAGCACTCTTCTATGTTGTTAAACAGTTTAATAAACGATTACCTATAATTTTAAAAAGTTTTTTTAATCAAATTAACGCTTTATTTAAGATGTATAGCTCTCTCTTTCCTATCCAAATGCTACTGAATATAATACTATACGTTTTACAAAGTAGGTTAATTGTATAAGAAACACTCTACAATCTCTTACGCTCTTTTAAATTACCAACAAATGTATAGACCGTCTCGGGAATCTAGACTTGAACAATTTATTTGCCAGGCAGAAACTCTAGCCATATGAAAAATAAGTGGGGCTTTAAAAGATTTTGACTACAGATAAAAGAGTTCCTGGTTCAATCATAAGTGGTTTTAGAGAATCTTACTAGAAAATAGAGTGATTTTACTATAAGTGTGGCTTTTTAAGGCTTAGTTGGATATTTAGATAATTTTAATATTTCGTATTAACTAATCGCCTCTCCCGTCGTCTAAAATATCGACATAAATGAAGAGTTTACCCTTTTGGAACCAAGTGGTGAATATATACCTTCGGCGTCCAGTATCTTTGGCACACCCAGGACGGTGTTGGCGACATCGAAAGCGTTGTTGAGGTTCTGCCTGTGTTGACGCGGCTGCAAGGTCTCGTAGCTGATTAGGTCAGGACGATGAGAGTGGAGGAGGGCATTGAAGGCAAGACCATTCCTCCAAGACCCTATAAAATTAAAGATTTAATTTGTATAACCCCATCAATATTTGCTGGTTTACGACGAGATAAAGGTGAGAGATAAACTCGATTCAAACTTATTTAGTTCAAGATTGAATTGAGAAAACTACACTCAGTTTTCTTCGATAAAGAATATACATCATACTTCGTTATCGGTCGGAAAATTTCGATGCTTTGTGGTAAAACATAAGTTTGGATTTCTTAAATGGCGTAATGACTTCCCATGTTCTAAGATTTCTAAGTAAGGTAGACAAGCTAAAAAAGGTTAATTTGAAGATAATACTTCAGTACTTATCAGAAAAGAATTTGAGAAATAATATTGTATGTATAGACATACCTATTGAATCGGCTCATGATAAAACACATGGCATCCAGGAATTAACTACGTGTTCTAGACCTTCGTTTAAACATCGACGATAATGATCTACTTTTTATGGATGAATATAATGAGTTGGCTATTGAATAAAATAATATACAGGCACATATGTTTTTTTATATTAAAACTCTGCTCTTAGTGTTGATATGTGGTTGCAAGGAAAACTTAACGGTAGTCAATCAACCTAAGGCATTATTCTCGTGTTACATGGGGTTGGAAAACCTGGGGAGGTTGTGATTTAAATTCAGACTGATTGTTTGGGCATATAGAGGTGTTCTTAGCTAATTTTTTTCCCTTGATATATATATATAAATGTAAGCGTGTACCTTCCCATTTCTTCTCCATTAGTGTTTTTTCAAACTGTTTAAAAAAAATACTACTTCAGAGAGTAAATATGAGATTAAAATTAGTAATTTATTCTTATCTATCATAAAATAACTATTACAAAATAATAATTTAAAAACAATTTTTAAGGAAAATTTTTAAAAAAATCTCATTTTCTCTTATACTTCAAAAGTAAACTACCCTTAAATTTATTTATTTTAGAAAAAAACAACCACAACAGTATTATTAATGTAAAATAGTCCTTCGATACTAATTTTCAACAAAATTGTAAGAGTAAATTAATAAAATAAAATTTAACAAAAATTAGCCATCAATAACTACTACAAAATGAATGTCTACTTTCTTCCAAACCCTTGGAAATAGAAATATTGCGAACTAAAATTAATCAAATTGTAGATTTTAAAAATGTTAATGTTTCATGAACCTTTATAATCAAATAAGTGGTTTATGCAATCTCGCCGGTTTGTGTATCTGTCTGGGAGTACGTGTCTCACCCTATAGCCGAAACAATTTTACAGATAGGGGTAAAACTTGGTATCTAATCTTTTCATAAAGTTCCCCCGAGGAATTTTTTAAATTATATATCCAACCCGAGTGTGCGGAAGGGAATAATTTGAAAGAATTATTTTTTTATTCGATCTAATGGTTTCGATTAAATTTTATAACTTTATATGAGTGAAAATATTCGATTATCATCAAATGTCCGGTATTATTTATTGTTGTAAAGATGTATTACTATTAAATATACATCTCTTTTATCTTAAATATAAATTTTTTAAATAGTTTATGAGCTAAAAGTATATATATATACATTTCTATCCTTTTAATATCTTTTAGCATGGTGTCTTACTATACGTTTAGGTTTAATTTAGAGAAAGTGCACTCACATTTGCGTGGAGTTAGAGTAGAAAGCTATTGGCCCTAATTAATTTCGTAACCGTCAAACAACAATGCTAAGATTGGACGATATTTTATAAATACATTTTTTTAATATGGCAGCACATGGTGACGTTAGATAGCATAGACTATTTTTTTCTAGTGATTTTACCTATTTTTTTGGAAAATTTCATTCATCCTTTACTTCAAACTCTTTATGTTTTGCATCTACATTTTATGAAAACGAAACTTCGACCTGAAAATTAATTTTGTGTTTGCTGGATTCTGACATTATTGAAATTACGAGAAGTGGAATTGATCTCTATTGTTTAGAAAAGAGACTCGAGGAATTTTTAATCTAACTTTATATTATTTTAAATATTTTCATTTTGATTTATTAGAAGGACACTGTCCATGGTAACAAAATTTATTCCAATTTAATAATCTAGCGTATACGTATTACATATTTTATTTATTTTATTTTAAATTTTTTTTATTTTATTTTACTTTATTTTTATTTTATTTTATTTTATTTTAAAGAAATTCTAACAATTACAAAATATAAGACCAAAATATCTAAAATGTTTATTTATTTTATTAATCGTTTATGTTTGTACATTGTAGAATTCCAAGGTAATTTATAAATTATCGTTTATGTTGTTTATTGTATGTATGTATTGAGAGGTATTGTTGCCATACGTGACCAGAGATGAAAAGTTGTTGGTCAGGTCAGGTGTCACCCAAAGCCCGGTAGTTCGTTGAGAGGTTGCCATTTTATCTTAGCTTTAGTCCCAGGAGTCTCGGGATTAGGAGTATTTCGTTCTAAGCAGAGTTAAAAGTGAATCATTTTGTTTTATATCCATTAAAAAACGATATTTATTTCATTTAATTTGTTATGTGGTTTATTGTTAATAGTTGTGAGCTGTTTCTCTAGTCAGTTATATTTATAAATGTTGTGTATATCTACGATATATGTGGAAAATTATCATTCAAATTTTGTCCACACACTATCATCGCACTCGAATGGTATCTAACCCCCATCTTATTATCTTTGTAAGTCTATTCTAACATGAAGGTAATGATATAAACCATGTGGCCGCCGAAGTGGGTTTATACTAAAGTCTTTTAAAATGAAATTGTTATTCTCTTTGTTGTATAAAGTTTTTCTTTCTTAGTATTTATGTGAAATGTTAAATTAATTACTTTAGTATAAATATTTATATATGTCGCAATCCCTTGATTCATATTATAAACAAAATCGCTTTTGTCATTTTCAAAATATATAACATTGTTGAAACTGACTTCATAAAAACACTCTTTAATGAATTTTAACTCAAAATTAAAGTGTATACTGCTATTTAGAATGTCAACTACTCCCCTAATATCTATTTTAAACCAATATTAATATTATTTTAGAAAAATTTGGAATTTAAATATCACTATTTACTATTTAGTTAACTACTGTTAATTTCAGGGGTATTGTCAAAATAAAACAGACTTTCACGAAATATATTTCTATAAAATATGAATATCCATTTTGACCAAACCATCCATCTAATTGTTTTGAATCCATGTCCAGAGATGGATATACTACATTGGGACTGACAGAGTTGTAAAATCAATTTCTTTTTGTTCGGGCGCATGTGTAACGTTGCCGTGGAAATACCAAAGCTGAAGTATGACGTTAAATTAAGTTAAAGCAATTTGTTTAATTTTAAATAGTTAAATGACCTCAATAAATGAATGTAAATAAACTTATCATAAAATCCTTAATCTCTTATTTACAGTGGAATTATGACTCCTTTGGTTTTACAAGACAGCTAGCAGATTCTATCAGTGTTGTCAACATTGTCTAAAAGTAACTTTTGTAAATATATTTGAAAACAATAATTATTTATTTGCTAAGTATTACTATTATTATCAATAAAAACAGTATCATTAACTTTTAAAAATGGTTTCCAGAAGATTGCAGTAGAATTGTATTTACCATAATCAAATTTTAGAAAAATAAGTCTATTTAATTAATTCTTGTTTCACCTACAGGATGAATAGAGAGTGAAATTTTACATTTAATGGTATTATATTCAGTTATTTATATTCTTATAACTGGCCTCGCATATCTTTAATAATAATAAGTGGTTTATGATAATAAAGAGGAAAATACATACAAAATGTCTTTGAAATAATATAAAGTTTAAATTTTGTAAACACGAGTATTAATACTATTCTCCGACCAACCGGCAAAAAAGTCGCCTAGGTCACCAACTGGCAGCATAGCTTCTATTCAGTGGCAAAATTGGTTTTTATCATCCAAGGCAACTTTTAACGAGCTCTTGCTTTTAAAAATTAATTTGAATTAAACATTAAACGCAAACTTCAAAACTATACAAACAAACAAACGGTTATTCTCATAAACAAAATCTAACAATTTTTAATAGACATTATAACAGTGAATTATCGTAAAAATACAGTTAATTAAACCACGTGCATGTGTTTACAAGTTGAAGCGAACAAAATATTTTATAAATGAGTATTTAGGCGTGTCTATGCTACTGTTAATTATTTTATTAAAAAGTTGAATAATACAATATTTTTTTATATTAATTTGGCTACTTTGTAATCTGTGTGTTCTTTGGTGAATATTATTTCGGTGTGTGAGTGTGTGATCCTTGGAAAATAAATGGTTTTTTAGTGATCTTAGAATAATAATTTATCTAATATAGAAATGAAGCGTGTGATAAAAAAAATAGCGTATATTTCTCAGTGATCTATATACATTATTTGAAAATTCAAGTCTGTGTATCAAGACTATAAATATATCTTTTAATCCCAAGATTGTGTGGTGTTGCACTCTAGGTTAAACCTAGATTTAGAATTTTTATAGTATTCAAAAAAACATCTGTGAAGTGTAATAAAAAATACTAGCAAATCTTTCTCCAAAGTTGATTAAATAAATACCAGGCTAAAACCTCAAGCTATTAATTATTGTTATTGTAGTATTATTAAAGACTTTATAACTGTCTAGGAGTAGTGGGTTTGAAATAGTTTTTTTTTTTAGTTTTGATAGCTTTTGATTTTTCAGTAGGCCCTACAGTGTACTTTTTATTTTATAGGCCTAAACATACTGTTTAGGATTTTGAATTTTGTTTGTTAAATTGACAATTGTGAGAAACTTATTAAGTAATATTGGGACCGGGAGATGAAAATGGATGCAAGAGAGACCCACACACCTATCATCATTAACATGGCTGAAGATGATGAAGAGGATAACGACGAATGTGATGATGTAGAATAAGTTATTGTGACCCCATTGGAAAACACTTAAAAGGTACAAGTCAGTTCATAACGAATATGACTTATTTGTTGTAATAGTGTTAAAAAGTTTTATGACAGTGTATTTTTTTTCTGTGTAATACTACACGTTCAGATTTTTCACATTTATAATTATAGTAATAATAATATCAACAAATAATTATTTATAAATTAAAAAAATTGATTAGTATAAATAATTTAATAATTATAAAAACTATTATGGGATTAATTGCTAAAAAAATTAAATATTTAATATTTTAGAAAAAAAAANTTTAATATTTTAGAAAAAAAAAATAATAGTAGGCTTAGCATAAATATATCAAGGTCAACAATAAACACAAAAACTATAACACATAAAATGTATTATATGTTGCTTGTATATACCTAAACTTTTACTGTCAAATTGAAAGCTGCTAAACACATTTTTTGCAGATCATTTGGTTCAGCGTAGGGATAAATAATTTGGTCTGGTAACTTTTCATAGCTGTCAGTCAGAACCATAGAAGTCATAGGGCTACTCTAACTAGCTTTACTTTATAATAAGCTTCAAAGTTCAATTTAACTGTTCTTTAAATTCAAACAAATTAACAAATTGAATATCCTCGAGCTTAGAGTTAATCTTTATTCAATTGAAGGAGTAATCTAAAATCCTTTAATCGTATGTACGGCTGATGAACACGGTGGGGGGTTTAAGTGGGCACTCTAGGAATAATAAGCTCACTAATATCATGAGCTACTACAGAGCTAATTGGTTGACCGCAATAATAAGCTAATAAATGTTGCGATGCACAGCAGAATCGTTCCCCCTTTTTAAATATAAATAGAGGACCAATTATTTTTAAAAAACTCGTAAGATTTTCGAAAGAAATAATTTTTTTTTTTCAGAAATCTTCCACCAAAGAACATAAATTAAAGATTATAAACTGTTAAAGAATATTTTTTGAGAAAAGAGGAACATCTCGGGCCACCAAAAAGCATAACAATACTTTTCAAATTGCACACCTTAATATGTGTACTGTATATATCCATATATCTAAATATATATTGCCTATATTTTTTTTATTCTAAAAAGGTTTTCTATTTTCAATAGTACTACTTCTTTCCAATGATAGGTAGCTTTATATCTAAAATAATTGCTGAGATATGATTAAAACTGAATATTTCCGTTTGTGTAAAGTACCTTTACATATGTTTTCCTGGGAATATGAGAGTTTACGTTTTGTCTTTAGTAATAAACGGTGGGTGGATACAATATTAAATCAAAATTCATATTTCAAGAAAATAATATTTTTCTCTCTTTTCCTTAAAGTAAACTACCCTTAATTCTAGGGCTTGATATCTAATTACAAAAACCCCTTCACGAAGGAACGTCATAAACGGCATCACAAAAATCACTTTTATATTTTCACAGGATTATGAAAGTTCAAAATTTATCAAAATCTTGAGTCCTTTTTTTTACGATCCTAGTGGTATGGAGAACGTTTAGGTGTAATTTTTATTCTTACCTGTTAAGTTGACTACTTTGACACCTGCGTAGCCACTTGTTCTCCTTTGACACCATTGTAGCAAAGCGTATTTGGCGGCGGTGGCATCGCCATTTTCATTCTAAATATTAAATTACTTTTTAATTTCTGTATCTTAAATAACAAGTTTTCTCTAGATTATAAAAAGGGCCAGAGGGAGATGACAAACTAAGAAAACAAAAAAATTAAACCAGTGAGTAACATATTACTAAGTAACATCTTATTAATAATATTATGTAACATATTATTACTAAGTGATATCATACTTGATATGTATGTCTGAATAATTTAATATATATTCAATTTTCTTTATGGAATAAAACAATACAAACATTTAATAATCAAAACTAAATTCAATTTTGAAACTTTTCTCAATGTGCACAATACTTTACTTACCCTGAAGTTAAAAACATTTTGACACGAACTATAATGTCCCAAATAAAGCCGAACCCAATGCGCTAATTATTTCAAAGTCTGTGATCGAAATGTGCACCACCAGCTGCTATAAATAGTTCCGCCCACAGCCTATTAAGTTTTCATTTATCGAAACTATTGATAACAGTTGGTGGCACACATTTAGAACACTCACTTTGAAATACTGTTAGTTTGGGGCTGGTTTGGGACCGGTATTATTTGGTACATCCTGTATAACGAGAGTATTTCTTGATAATCTTCTACATTTCTGAAGTAATTCTAAACTATTTATTATCTCTGTTTTGAAGACTATTGTTGGCTTTATTAGGGTGAAATGTATAATATATTTTTATGTAAATATGATCGACTAATAAAACATTCCACAATATATTTAAAACTATATTGATACGGTATCTAGGATTTTGAAATATAAATAATATTTTGTTTCTGTACCATTAATTTAAAAAATATGTTTCTACTCTCATCAGAATAAACTCTCAAAAATATTTACCATATCAATATTAATTGGTTGAATCTGGAATCGAAGAATAATAATCCAAATAATTCCAAGTATAAGTCTGGGGTTTCCGTCAATAATATCTTCGGCGCCGATACCTTCTATTCGAACCTAATGATAACATATCAGTGATTAATTTAAATATATTCATGCACATAATTATTTTCTTAAATAACCTGATAGAGAAAATATATATTATCTTATAAAATTCATTAATATTCTGGCTAATAAGCTTTAATTTCTCACGTAGAAAAATATTGTAATATTGAGAAGGTTCTACCTAAGAATGATTATGAATATTAATGTTCCCTGTGTTTCCGAACACAAAAAAAAGTTATTCTTAAAGTTCTGTCAATCATAATTTATCTTTGTTTATCCGTTTATGGGCCTACAGCTGAAATGTATGGATTCTATTAAAACTTAATATAATGATACTACATATACTGCATATTTAAAAAAAAATCCTTATTTTAACCATTATATTAAGAATTATCTACTAAAATATATGATTTTTGAAAATGAATATAACAATTTTGTCTGTAAGGTCTCTTTCTTAAAAGAGCGTGATAGACTTTAGTTTTCTACCCGGATATTCGTAGGGATTTATATTTTATAGAGATTATTTGAGAGAGACGAAAAATACCAGTAAATCCTATTGTAAATTTTAAATATAACTTACCCTTTACTAGACACAGAAAAACTTAAGAGTATTCATGATAGTATTCAATATCCTGTAGGATAAGTGTTACCAAACTTATTGAGGTGTATGTGATTGATATGCGTGGCAGTGTATGGTTTGGATATCTCTTATCAGACACTTTTGAAAAACATGGCCGTATGCAAGAACTCGACTAAGGGCCGTAGAAAGAATATCACTAAGTATATGCTAATTGGACACCAGCGTGGGTCTGCTTGCGTCCTCAAAGGTTAAAAGGTGTAGCAATAGTGTGTTGGGACCACGTTATCGGTCCACTAAGCATTCACTAACGTTCTTGAATACTGTTCATAATTGGTTGGAACAAGTAGATGGATTTTTCCTATTACTTTTGTATTTAGCCATATATTATGCTTTTAGGGTAATGCAAGAGAGTTGGGCAGGGTTAACACTAAATGGTTTAATGTAGCTATTAGGATATGTAGATGACAGTTTTTTTGGGAAGAAAGGTGATGCAACAAAAGCAGAATGCCTACTAGAGGCTAGTAAGAAAATAGGTCTAGAAGTGAACGCTGAATAGATGATTTTATAAGTGCAACATTGAGCTTCTGACTTTCTAATGGCATATAGTAAATAAAAAACTATTAAATGGGTTATTTTATATCCACCCGGAGGTAAATAAAATGCTTTTATAATTAATTAATTATTGACAAAGCTCAGATTTGAGGGATGTATAGCCTTTGATGTGGCCTAATCAGGTAAAGCTGCTACTTTGTTAAAAGGAGGCAGAACAGTTCATGCAACATTCGGATAGAGCCGCTAATTTATTAAAAGGGGACAGAAAAGCACAAGAGACATTTAAATAATCTTTTAATTTCTCTAACGACTAAATCACCAAGTGAATCATATCGAAGAAAAGCTTCATATAAAAAATGCAGCAAATGTTATCCCTAGTATTATGTTATGAAAGTACAAATTCCATAATACATCAATTCAAGATCTAAATAAAATTCTGAGAGATCTCACAAACAATGATGTGCTCATAGGAGGCGTCATGTGAATCAGGAGACTTTCGAAAAACTCTACCGGTCATTCCAAGTCATTGGAGCCGACGAGGTCAACGCTTGCCTGAAAATTTAATCCACATGTTCTGACGTTGTGAAACTTTCCGTCAACCAACATGCACATCAACCTGTGTGAAGACAAACAATATTATTTGTCATTAAATCGCTGAAACTTGGCAATGGAGTGTTTGCAGCGCACCAAGTCAAGGTGTCCTTAAATAACTCCCATATATGAGTCATGGTAAAAGATATTCAGAAATAATTCGAAATTATTTATGATAGTATAATTCTTCTGCTAAACAAGCCCATTTAGTGGTTCCGGGAGCAAGGTATTATATCACCAAAAATGAATCGGCTGATAAAATTAACAGCTGGGATTTAGAACAATTCAAAGCGCCAGCCTGCACCTACATGTCCATAGGCACTAACTTGTCTAATTTTTTAAATCCCTTAATCTATTCGGTTTACTTATTCACGCTCTTCAATTAAAATTTTTAACACCCATAATTTTTATAATTAATTTGAACCTACACATAAGACCCGTTTAGAAACAAATATTCAGCAAAACTTTACATAGATGTGAATGTCATGACAGATTTAACTATGGACGAATGGGTTGTGATATCAAAAATACCCATGATTTCATAAAATCTTCCCATCAAGTGTAAATGCATCCAATTTCTTATCAAAGTTTGCCATGCAATAACCATTAACACAGCGCAAGGACAAACCCTCATGGTGGCAGGCGTTGATCTCCATGACAAGTGTTTTTCACATGGACAACTATATGTGGTTTGTTCTATAAACAACCTGTAAATTTTGACTCCCGATGATAAAACCATTAACGTAATTTATAAAGAGGCATTGTCTTAAATTTCGATTACTTAATTTCCTTCAAATTATACAGATATTGTGTGTCCCTAGTATTAAATCAGAATTAATTACAACAAAATGATTTTCTTTATTCTAAAGATACATCTTTTATCAACTACAAAGCTATCAACATGGTAACCTCTATATAATATATTATGTAAATAATGTATTCTCTGTACGGTACATATAATCTCTGGATTGTAGACTTTAATGTTTTAATGAACATATTTTAAAAACTGACATTGATTTGAGCGAAACTGTGGGCAAAAGCTAGTAATATATATATAATTTCTCCGTATACATATAATTAGTTCCCATATACCTACACCTTTTAAGCCACATCTTAATATTGATTCTCCCTTTCGCTAAAAAATAAAAAGTAGAATCCGTTTGAGCAGCGCAGATTTACATTCTCAATGTTGACCATTGGTGCATTACAGCCCATATTTAAAACAACTGCTACTTACCTATTTTATGGCATTAAGAACTCAAAAGTTCTTTGGTGCACCTGTAAAAGTACGCCACCTATCCTTAGCTTGAAATAGTTCTATCCAGTTCCATCTTTAAACCCTATCACTTTCAGTTACACTCACATGTTTGTCTCCCATATGAGTTTAGGTATTCCCAGTGGTTTCTTCCCATTGTGTTTGCTAGTGAGTACCCTGAACATGGTTCTAGAATCTCCCATTCACTCTGCAAGTCCTGCCCACTGTAATCTACGATACTTTATTATCCTAAAAATGTCTTGTGGTGAGTACAAGGTAAGTAATTCATCATTATGTGACCGCTTACTCGTCGCAATAGCCTCATCTCTTTTTGGACCAAATATCATCATAAGCACCTTGTTTTTGAATACCATAGATTTGTTTTCGTCATGTAAGGTAAAGGCCTTCTTACCCGTAGAGAAAAACTGGTAAAACTATGGAATATTTTGAGTTTTACATTTTTTAATAACAGGTCTCCGAGATGTCAACAGATTACTGACCAAGTAGTAGCATGAAATTCCCTACTGTATTATTTTCCTAATTTTCAAAATTATATTGTTATCAATGGTTAAAATTGTTCCTAAGTATTTAAACTCATTAACCCTGTAAAATGAAATGTTGTTAGAAATAGTTTCTGAAATTTAAATATATATATTAGAACAGCTGATTACCAACCTAATTTATTAGCTAAAAGATAAACATACATTTTTGTCAATGTCACGATTGAGGTTTTCAAGTAATAATGCTCTCTCTTGGCACAATTATCTATAGTGAAACACACTCTCTCGATTAGCAAGCTATTTCTAATCTCAATACAACAGCCAACGAAACTTTCTGCTTGCTTTTAGCTCTACAGCTCATGAGTACTGGTTTGAAATTGTTGATTTATATATTTATTTGGGTCTCTAATTCCAAAGATTTCAGTCAAAGTGGATGAAGTAGAGATGAGTTGAACTTTATTAAAACAGCACGTGCCGATGAGGTGGAAATTTTAAAAATGTTTAATCACATTCGTGAAGTTTAATAAAGAAAAATTACTAGAATATTTAAGAATCGGTCAATATGTATAATAAAGTTATTGTGAACGTTGTCAATGAATATTATATTAAACATTCAACAAACTTGTAAATACACAAAAATAATACACATAAAACAATACACATTTATATATTAAGATCATAATAAATTATTGTACAAAAATTTAGCTAAGTGCAGTTGTATTATAATATTTCAAAATATTAAAGACATAAAAACTATTTAACTATGTAGGTTCAAGTCATTCATAATGGTAGTATTTTATATTATTTCAATTTTATATATTAATATTTTCTATATGTTGGAGGCATTAAATATTTCATATATAAAAATTAATAAGGTAATAAATAATCCTTTAGAAACTAGCTTTACAAAGTTTGTAATTTTAGATAAAGTATTATTATTAGCACCGCGTCTTACTACCCGTTCGGGTTATACGCACTTACGCTAATGTGTAATGGTAGGGTGA
>CABFOV010010446.1:0-16213 GCA_902141375.1 Timema poppense
CTGGGCAAGTTGTTCGAGAGACTACTACTGACGAGACTGACCCGACATGTTCGCGAGGCGGACATATTGGGTGACAAGCAGTTCGGCTTTCGGGCGGGACACGCTACGTCTCACCAACTCGTACGGCTCGTGGAGCAGGTCACGAGGAACTTAAACATCAACAGGATGACTGACTGGTGTTGTCTTTATCGACGTGGCAAAGTCCTTCGACCGTGTTTGGCACCAAGGTCTCCTTTTCAAACTCCTTTCCCTGACCCTGCCCTTCTCCCTAGTTAAGGTTGTACAATCTTAGCTATCCCACCGCACCTTCTCCACTACCTTTGGGAACGCCACCTCCCAAGTCAGAAGCATCCGGGCTGGAGTGCTGCAGTGTTCCCTCGTGAGCCCGGTGCTCTAATGTCTGTATGTGAACGACATTCCTAAATCCCCAGACACCAAGTTGGCACTGTATGCGGACGCACGGCTCTAGTAGCAGAGTCATGGAGAGGGCAGTTGGTGGAGAGACGACTTCAGACGCACCTGACGCAGTTGGAGGGGTGGCTGACCACCTGGAGGACAAGTATTAACGTGGAGAAGAGCAGAGCAGTGCTCTTCACATGGGAAAGAAAATTCTACAGGCCAGCCCCACTCCGGCTGTTCGGAGAGATGATCAGATGGGCGACCAGTGCTGAGTACCTGGGACTTACGCTGTACATCAAACTGACCTGGCGACCACACTGTACTGAGAGACTCAACAAGGCGAGGAATCGTAGGCCCATTGCTTAAAAGGTGTAGCACCCTGTCCTCAAGGAATAGTCTGACACTGTACAAGCAGTAGCTCAGACCGATCCTCGACTATGCGTGTTCCGCTTGGGGCCATCTGGCAGACACGTATATGAGGAGGATGCGGGTGTTCCAGAGCAGGTGTCTGAGGAGTATTGTGGACGCACCTTGGTATGTCCGGAATGAGACTTTGCATCGTGACCTGGATATGCCTACCATCAAGAACCACTCTCAAAAGTTGGCGCAGTCCTACGACAGACTTCCCAGTGCCACTAATCCTCTTATTCAGGGCCTTGGGAATTAACATTATTGATCCTGGAGGGTGCCACCGACGTCCCAAAGCCCTGCTCGGATAAGCGAGAAGTTTGAAACAGTGGTTTGGAAGCCCCCCCCCTCCCTAATAGAGTAGTATCTCACACGTAAGTCTAAAAGCCCGTATTCGATTTCTTAATATAGGCCTACTTTCTTTTTTTTCCTACCAATATTAATAATATGTTGTTTCTTTGTTTCAAAAACTTCGCGAAATGTTACAATCCGTTCGTTTTAGAATCCAAAACCACACGGTGTGACCAATTGGTCGGTACGTGTTGGAATTTGTTCACTTGTTCCCCCTCAGGGTGCATCAAAGCATGCTAATATGCGACTTCGAAGGAAACTTCACTCTTGGCGGTATATTGGTAGAGGACGCTTCATCATCTTGTTTAATTGTAAGAATCTAAAAATAATGTTTCGGCAACCTAAACTTTAAATTCCTTTTTGGCCTGGTAATTTATTTTTAATTAAAATAATAATCATGATCATCTTAAAAATAAATATATTATTTCATGTTTTGTCTGGAAACGATCATAAGCTTATTTGAAGTCGTAGTTCTTCTGATTCAGAATGGTAAAATAAATAATTTAGAATCTTTTATCCTGCAAATTATCCCGAATAATTTGAAGTAGTCTTATTTCTTGTGTAATTAACCAGTCATGGAAATTATCTTGAATAATTTTGAAATATTCATCTTGCTCGTTTAATCTACTGAATGGCTTACTATTTTAAATAAGTAGACTAGAATATATTTTCTTAAAATTTATCTTGAATAATTTGAAATTTTATCTTTCTTGCATTATCAACTAAATAAATCAAAGTCCTTGGTTATTTATAGTTGTATATAAAATGATTTAGATTCCTTGTTATAAAAGTAAATAATACTCCATACTTGTTATTAAATTAGTGAATTGCAAGTCGTTAATTTCTTAATAGCTAAATGCAAGGTCCTTCTGACCAAATTATTATTATTTCTGATGTGAATTAATCTTTGATATCATCTTAAATTATATTGGCTGATTAATGATATTTCTTTAAAAGTTTAACTTTTGTTCAAGGCCTTCTGGCTAAGTGTATTATTAATCTAATAATTATGCATTCATTAAAGGTCCCTTGGGGATAGAAATATTAATATAGAGTTTTGTAAATAATTCCCTATCCTTATCGAGACAAAATTTGTGTTTGTCTTTTTTTTTACTATTGGAGACGTGACGGGGGCCATCACTAAAAATATATTAACTTTATAGTATTTTGCTCAATAAAATTTATAATTTTATATGGTGTTAATTTTTTTGAGATTTATAATTGTTGAATATTTATATTTGTATGTTCCCGACAAAAAATGTTTACTGCTTAAGACTTATTAAACAAATAATCAAACTACGTCGCCATTCTCTCTTCTATTAAATATCAACCACTGTCTTCCTGGAAACCCCGTGTTACTTATATTAATCGCTTTTTATATATTTTTTTTGCAAAAATTCTGATTGGGTGGCATTGAAACACAAGAGTATATATTATCGTATAGTAATACATTCTAATATCATCGTCCTGTCATCTCACTCTATATTTTAGCTATTTTGTTGTTGTTATTAGGTAGCATATATATGCATAGTTGTAGGCCTCTTTTTGGTCCTGGGAGATAAAAAGGGAGTACACTTTGTCTTCTTCCTCGGACGAGAGAGGACATTATGGTAGCGGCTATGTATATAGAGCCAGAGAACAGGAAAAGGATGTGGATACATTATATACATGATAAAATTGTTTGATGAGTATTTTTACGCTGTTTGAGGATTTTATCCACGCCGATTTAAATATCTTCGCATACTTTAGAGTGAGCTATGCGTAGAATAGAATGTTTTAGGATCTAATTGTTTGGTTTGGTCCCAACAGGAGGCCTCACTCACGTTCGTCAGTGAATAGATTAATATTCTACCTGTACAGTTCTCTAATAAACTTAAATCTGCTTTCTTATTCGATATATACGCTCGCTAATATCAGACCATGCATTGTCCTTGTACTTAATGCCATAGTAAAAGGGATCCCCAATGTCATAAAGAACTTTGTACTCTTTCACATCAATAGGTCGATCGTTTTCAAAATTGCTCATTTCACAATTTAAATACAATACAATAAGAATACCACCTCACCAAGAAACACTATGGTGCTTTGACAGTGCCGGTGTGAACAGTTCCGTAGAAAGCATGGCAAGAAAAAAACACAAAATTATTGTACGAGACCGTACATGTACGATACTACGCCAGTGTGCGAGGAACCTAAACCGTAGCTGTATCTTGTATTCAAAAGCACTTAATTTGTCCTAACGAGGCTGCTTTTGACACCGTTGTAGAGCCAAAGATTCGCAGGTAAATTTTTGAAACCTTGGGTACCGAACACGGAAATTCTAGACCTGTAGCCAGGAACATTGACCAGTAGACCAGAAAAGCGGTCTATATTTATTTGAGTTATAACTTTGAAGTCACAGATGAGAAAATCATTTCAGTGCCAATTCCTTGCACAAGAAAATGACTGATACCAAAATTATATTTTATTTAAAGCAAATATTGTAGAGGATAAACTAAGTTATTTAATAATTTGAAATTAAAAGGTTTCATTACCCAATATGTATTTAATTCATATAATATTTACCATAAATTGTATACTTTATAACATAGCCTAGTTAAATAGATGTACTTGTATTAATTTGCTTGTAGTTATTTTAAATTCACTCAACTTTAGGACATAATTTGATTTGGGTGCAGAAATTTAAGTATTTATTTCATTTTGACTAATATACTTTCAACGTTTGTTTCTAGTAATTTTGAAGTTTCCACCAATAGAAAAATCCCCCCCTTCATTAAAAGTACCAACCATTTTATGTTTCACTTTTTCAATACCATAAGCTAAACCCCTTTCAATCCATTTAGTGAATGAGCCAGCGTCTCTTGAAACCACAATTATTGTGTCGTTACTTTCATTCAGCTTTGTACAATTATGGCTTAATGTCTTGTCACAATTTGTCTTGTTGGCTAAACTTCTTTGTGTATTTTTATTTTCTATAATATTGTTCTCAGGCTGGTGAAATAATTCTTTGATTGAATTGTTAAATTGTATTTTTGAAAGTGAAATTTGAATGGGCTTCTTCCCGGCAGTGATAATTGAGTCTTTTGTTTCACGTTTACGTATTATTTTAGGTTTGATCTTTTTCATATTTTGTGTAAGTGAAAATTGATTTCTAAGGTTTATTAGTTTGCATGCACAAGTATTCATGTGTGTTGTCTTTTTAACTTTTCCTTTAGTGAATGTGTATATAAAGTTCGTAGAGTTCTTAAAGATATTATGGCATTTTTCTTTAACATCGTCTTTGAATATTTGTGAATCATGCACACAATTAAACAGTAATTTTCTCTTTATGAGAGTTTTTAAACTTTTTTTTGATATATTAATATATATTACATCAACATATTTATTTTTGAAAGTACTATAAGGTTTTTGTTTGCAACGATATACTTTAATAATTGATTTTGATTTTGCGATGAAATTTTTAATCTTTTTAATGTGTTTATTTGTGAGTATCTGAGCGATCTTTTTATCAAACAAATAATTAAATGATATACACTTAAGAATTTCTGTACTTTCATTATAAATAACAATTTTCAGCACTTTAAGAAGGATATAATGATTTGAACAAAAATAAAGCTCTAAATCTTCAATAGAACAATGGAATTCGTTTGGTTTTCCAGTAATATTATAGTCATTTAGTAATGTATTTTGTTCAGTTAATGTATTATTTAAAAGTGGTGCTAGTAAAATATCGATATCCTCTTCATTGTTCCACTTCATGTTTATCTCAGCTTGATCCAAAGAGGTGGGATTAAATCCAACAACAGCTGTAGAAAATAATAAATAAGGTTTTATATATTTATATAAAAATAGATCTATCAAATCTAATTTTATTATTTAAAATGTATTGAACTCACAGTATAATTAGATGAAATTAAAATGAACACCGATAATGGCTGTCGATAAATGATCGGTCACTAAAATAATTTTTGCATGTCTTAATTATTTAAGGTGTTACTTCATACTCGGTTTTCCAGATATTTGTAGATGTCAATTGGAGGAAAAAAGTTATGAGAACAATTGGGATGTATTTCTAGCTGTGCGTTAAAATCGAGATATTGTAATTAACAATAGTTATCTTGAAATGCTGTGGTACTGTTCCAGTAATTTATATAGATCTGTCATGAATCATAGCCAAGTATACTTGTGATTCAAAATAAATGGTAAGACAAAATCGCAAATCTTTCTCATATTGTGTATTATAGCTTTGAAGAAATAATAATAAATAAAGGCTTTGAGTAAATTTCCCTTACTTAGTTTCCTTCATAAAAACAAACACATCATTTTGTTAATCACAATACTCGCGCTTTATACATAAATTTTAAACCAAATCTTTCAAATACTTTAAACCAAATTAAAATTTGCATAAATAAATAATTTGTAAATTATCCTAAAATTATGTGTTATTTTTAATAATAAAAACGTATTCCTATTTAACATGAAACACTTTTAACAGATTATCCATATTAATTCGATTTTGAATGACAATTAACAAAATATTCTAATTTTATATACTGTTGTAACTAAACTAACCTTTTAAAATTTTATTTTATATAAATAAATGTACCTTATTATCTCTTTATAGGCCTATATAAAAGCGAAAGCCGTCACTGACTGACTCACCACCAATTCTCACACTTCTTACGAAGCTAGAGGCCTGAATATTGGGAACAGGTGTTCCTTATAAGCTATTTAGGAAATTATGGATGTTTCATTCAGATGTTTTTTGACTAAGGGGCTGAAATAGGGATAGCTATCCTAATCAAAAAGTTTGCTTTATAAACTCTTTTTAAGCGATTAGAAGGTAATAATCCATTAATTTTATTCTAATAATACCTTCGAAAAAAATAGCAATTATTTTTAACACCGTATATGCTTCTAAAGGATAGAACAATTGATACAGACAATTAATTAAAATATGTAATTACGTTTTAATATATAACTCCAAGAGACGGTAGGAATCTTTAGTTTATATTTTGCTGAATGTTGTGGTGTTTGTAGTGTCTGTGTGAGTGAGAGGGCCCGGTCCGGGGTGGTGTGTGGTGTTGAGGAGGGGACCTGTCCAGCCGCGCTCGGCTGATAACGCCCCAGCCAGTATGCAAGGGGGCCTGCCGAAAATAAAACACCCCATCAAACGGTACATGGCCACCTCCTCGCGGTGTTTCTCGGCTAGCGCTAAGAACCATGCCATTAAGCTTCAAACAAAAACTCATTTTCAGCCTTAAATGAATTATAATGCAATATCCCGTGCGAATAACATTGATTCAGCTAGTTTATATATAAAATAGTCCCGCGAAAACAATTTTGAACCAAACCATCAGAGCTATTTTAGAAAAAATAATTAAATTTTTCAAAATTCAGTCAGTTAACTACTATTAATTTATTTATTTTCAAACTCTACACAAATATTTATAATACAAACAATTTAACAGATACCCATTTTGAACCAAGTCACTAAATACTTTTTTTTAAATATTCAAATTAAAAACAGTCATCAGTAAACTTTACACTTTAAACAGTAACATTTTAAATAATTAAGACAAGCTAAAATTATATTACTGACCGATCATTTATCGACTGTAAAATACCATTATTGGTATGTATTTTAATTTCTTCAAATTATAGTGTGA
Source organism: Timema poppense (assembly GCA_902141375.1). NCBI lineage: Eukaryota > Metazoa > Arthropoda > Insecta > Phasmatodea > Timematidae > Timema > Timema poppense. Next base: position 6,828 of record CABFOV010010446.1, read on the forward strand.
GCTCAATACATTTTAAATAATAAAACTGCCCACTAATGAATTTTTCCCTAGAATAAAAATAAATGGCTCTAATTGTCATGTTTTCAAACACTCCCCTAATATACATTTTAAGGAAAATTGGTAAAGCCATATTCAAAATAATTCGAATTCTCAAAAATCACTCATCAATAAACAACTCTTTATTGAATTTTTACCCTAAACTGTGTACACAGGGTTATTTTTCATATCAAACACTCCCAACATATCCATTTCGGACCAAATCATTAGGGCCATTTTTGAAAAATTAATTACCAGTTAACTATCCTTCAAAGAATTTTTGCCCCAAAACTAGTATTATATAGCACTATTTGTCATGTAAAACCAATTTTTATGTGAATTTTAAACAAAACCGTTAGAGACCTTTTCAAAAAATTTGTAATTTAAAAAAACTAGTCATCAGTAAACTACTCTTATGTAGAGGGCTATGATAATATTTTTTTTGTGGTATTTCTCTATAACATCTAGTTATCAAGTGTGAACACACCCCATCAAACTGTTTTGGGTCTGTGGCCCGGGACAGACAGAAAGACATGGGAACAGACAGAAAGACATGAGAACAGACAGAAAGACATGGGGACAGACAGAAAGACATGGGAACACACAGAATGGTAAAATCCACTTTTTTTTGTTTCATATTTACATTACACACAAAAACTCGTCATAATCTCGAGACCATTTTTTTCACTGTCACAAAACTTTCTCTTGATTAGGGAAACTAAAAATGCTTGCGTAAAGCAGTTTGAAAATAGCTCATTCATATCCAAAAAATATTATGATAACAATTTTATACTAGCAAACTATTATAACAACTGTCCTATTTCACAGCAGGAATCATATCGAATTCTCAGTATATTTTATGTTTCTTAGAAATTTTACACTAATTGTTTGTTCACGCAAAATCCGTCTAAAGAATTTTCTTGCAAATTTATGGTAGTCCTTTATATACAACTCTATAAAAATGTTATCAAACACAATATAATAACGTCTTTGAGAATGTTTCAAGACATGCTCCCGCGTTGGAGCCAACTGTTACGACACAATTAAAATTATTATTCAATTATAGCTTGTGTTAAAATCTAAGGAAAGTCATTTTGGTTTCTTGGCTTCATATAGAGAAAAATACATAAAAAACTTTCATATATTACACTATTTGAAATAATACATATGGATTGTGGAACTTTTCAACTATTTTAGTATCTAGTAGAGCCAATTATAAACGAAAAATATGGCCGATTACCTATAAGATACCATGAAGTAAAGGATTTACCAAACGTCTTTGGCTATTAATTTTTTTTTAACTGCACTTTCAAATTCTACGCATCAATGGGATAAGGATGATAAAATTAGAATTTTTAATTTTGACTGAAATTGCGTGAAGAATTAGTGGGAGCCCATTTAGGAAAAAATCACATCAGTACATCTATCCAGGACTCAAACCACAATTCATCACAGGCAAACAAGACCAGACGAGCGCTATCCTTTATTCAACGTGCGCACAAATACGTCTATCATATTTTGCTCATTGGATTATCAATGGATTTGATAATGAATGCTGAGTGGTTACTAACAGAAATAAGAAAATAGAAAATTACACAAATAAGCACGAAGAAAATAGATACAAAACTTGGACACTTACTACTTGAACGCATATATGCATGAGCGGAAAGAAAATCTGGATTATAAGATAAATAGTTCAAACCCATAGCTGTGGTTACCAGCCTGCCCTGACCTTACGTTTTAGGATGAATTTAATACTAGAATAAATAGGAATTTGGGAACCACATTAAATTAAATGGCCAATTTATATTTAAGGAATGGATTTATGAATGTAGTTACCATCAGAATACATATATTTGTGCATATAAGTGACGTAATTACGATTTTAGAATAGGGCGTAATGAAATGCTATATACCATTTCTATTATTTTATATATTCCTAAATATTTGATCCATCTGACTGCAAACATATTTGTAGCTGTTTTTTATTCCCACGTTACGACAAAGTTTAGAATTGCACGTTTAACAAGGACGCTCTACGTTATTTTTCGTTTTTTTAAACTAGACTGAAATTAAATAATGTGAAATGCATTACAGTAAGACGTCTTTGATAGAAGTAGGGCCTATATAATTTATTTAATGAAAAATAATTTACACCATGAATGTGAGCCCCACTTTTCTGACCAAATTTTATAAGTAGATGAAGAATAATTTATACTAAACGGGTGGTTAAATAGGAACAGCTGAGTTGGCTGGAGCTACAATAATGCGTGTGAAGTTTTGAAGCAAGAATTAACGTACCTGGATACCTGGACCTGAGTGGATATTGGATTTATCACTTCCCACACTTGAATTTTGAAACGTTTATCATATTTAAGCCTATCTATAAATGAGCTGTTGATATAGATGACGTTATAATTTCGGCTTATGACGGGATTCAACTGGCCAGCTGGATAATGTGCAAGATAGTGTTTGTCTATTGAGTAGAGCCTCACAAAACTACATGGGCGCACGTATCAACCTTCTGGGGGTGAATTTGTTGAAAGAAACTAACCATCGTAAATCATATTTTTTCACAGAAAAGAGAAAAATAATATCGTAGCTTTGAGTGCCCTTTGAAAACTAAAACTGTGTGTGCACTGACATAGTAATATGAATATGATATATTTGAGCTCAGTTGGTAGCGCATTACTAAAGACGCAACTATCATCCTTGCGCTACCCAGAAAAAAAATCACTTCAACACAAAAGACTCATTATTTTTCAAACTTTTATTTTGAAAATTAATTAATTGCGGTCGATTTAGTTGTGAATGTTTTAATTTCATTGATTAAATGCTTCACTCATTTAATGGAATAAATAATAAATTACATAAATTAATAATACACTATAAGCAATAAATCAAAATAATGTCACCAACGGCCTCAATTGGAAGGCGTGTTGTATAAACATAGTATGTTATGAGTAGTGGGCGACATAACAGGTATTGTGAGGATAGTGATGATGAATCAATAAACAAATACACTAGAAGCACTGAAAAGCACGAAAAGGACGTGTCAGCAATCCATAGATAGAAACCAGGTCAATTTAAATAAGAGGGGTTTCAAGCCCTCGGGGCTGGTTGATTAAGGGAGATCGTAAGCTAGGAGGTTACGCTACCGGTTACGGGCCCACGTGGGCAACGTCGTCAGGCTCACCAAGTATCAGTCGGGGCTGCCACTCAATCCCAGGGACCCAGGTTCGACGTACGTGCAGGGACCACCTAGCTATCAGCCAGGCCATAGGTAAAACCTCATAAAACCTCGTTTGGTCAATCGCTTCCTTATATTTACTAAGTTATTATTTTAAATTCACTTCTAATTTCATATTTTTATTAGAATAGTAGTATTAATAAACCTTTAAAGGCCAAGTCCAACGTCTATCACGAACCCACACAAGTAATCCTTATCCTCGGAAAAATACATCCTGACAGATCTCCAGGCCTGCACACGTAGGGACATACAGGAGTGAGAGGTGACAATACACTAAGCATAAATCAACAAACACCTGAAGCATAGATAAATATAGGTACACTATAAGACAAAATAATTTTTCACTATATTTCATGAACTAAATGTATTAACGTAACATTCCGTTACTAACCTGACTGAAACCAACGTTTCTACAAACCCATCGTAGTTTTTTACGACTTAATAAATCATTATATACTTTTTCTATTCAGTTCGAAAAAAATTACATGCGGTTCTATTATGAAGCTGTAGGATAAAAAATTAAAATAAAATTTAATCTGTCTGGCCAGTGTTTCTTTAGGTTATAAATCTGTGTTTATGAAAAAGATAAAATTTCAATTTTCTCGCTTTGGCCTAAGCAAGTTAATCTATTATGCCATCTATATTAATCTGTGAAACCACATCATGTTCTATTAAAAATAAGGCAAAGCTGGATGATACATTACGTCTTATCACAGAACAGAGATAATTCTCTATCAACTTGAGCTTGATAAAACTGCGCTCGCAAGATGCCACAGCCACTGTTAGGGTTACATAATTTCGAGGCATAGTCTTGATATTTGGTCAATATCATCCAGATATTGCTTTTGTATACGTGTTAACATATCCAAGGGAGTTGCTGACTATAATTCCTTGAACAAATCCTGCACTTGTATTTTCAACATTTCTAATTTGGACGCAGTCTCCAAAATATCTACGTCCAATGAGTAGCTAATGTCCAAAGTCAGCAGAACCTTTTTTTATCTCATTCAAACTCTGATCCTTCAAATTATTTCTAGACAAAAAATTAAAACTCTGATAATATAGCTGACATGGCCTCATACCGTGAATTCATCATTGTTAAACTTCTCTAAGAAAAATTCTGAAGCTTTATTCAGGAGAAAGATAAAGGTCTTTTTTGGGTGCACTTTCATTAAACCTTTTAAATTTCTTCAGCCTCATTATAGTAAAGATGTCCTCTAATCCCGTTTCTGAGGAGTTATCTTTGGCAAACTTTATGCTTGGTTCCGTTTTCTCGTATTCCATTTTCTGCAACGATTCTGCGATTGCTTCAACCAGAGAAATACTCTTGCTTTGAAGAGACTAGTTGACCTTGTCGATGCAACTCTGTATAAGATCAAAGCTTGTGTTTACAAATCTGTTTCGTCACTATAGTTTCTTAGTTTCTTCGACGTGTCATTTAGTAATAAAAAATTAGAGTTTTCTGACTTTGTAAGGCGCTTATAGTTCTCTGTTTGGACTCGCTCCACTGTGACTATTGAAGATCATCCAAGCAAATGAAGAACAGATCTAGCAAACAAAGATGTTAAGAAACAATTTCAAGATAAAAAAAAATTATTGTCTAAGACACTCAAAAGAAAATGTATTATTAAAAGATAAGGGCAAAGCAAGAACATGAAACACCCAGAAAATCTTTACAAAGGAGAAATAAGTGAAGGTGCCTTGGAAAAGGAAGAATATTTTGACATAGAAGAAAGACAACTACATAATCAGTCTGGAATTTAAAAAAAACATTAAATCAGTTAAAAGATAATGAAGCATCTGAAACATGGTGGAGAACAAGAAAAGAAAGAAATGTGTCAAATTTGCAGGGAAATGTACAGAACAGGGAATATCCTTGAGGATTTTGAAAGGAACATTGTTGCCAGACCAACTAAATCAGTAGCAGTTAAATGTGATGTATATACGACACTTTGTTTCACGACATATGCATCAATAGTACTTATAAGAATAATGCAAAAAAGCATCAACTAGAAGATAGAAGCAATATTTTGAGGGGATCAGTATGAGTTCAGAAAGAACAGAGAATCAAGAAAACCCGTACTGTCTTTGAAAATGCTATTAGAAAAACAAATAAGTAAGGGCAAGAAAACATACATTTTATTTGAGGATATCGAGAAAGCAATTGATAATTTGGAATGGGATATAATGTTTGGAATTTTGAGAATATTTGGGATCACAGAAATAATTAGAAACGAACATTAAGAAGAAGCTAAAAAGAAAAGGTTTTAGACAAGGATACAACCTATCTCCGATTATAGTTAAGGTTTATGTAGAAGAAGCACTATCAGAGGTAAAAGAATACATCTCGTAAGGAATTATAATATGAGGAGAACTTATCAACACACTTAGTTTTGCTTATTGCCTTTCTGTTTGTGCATAAAGTGAAGAGGATATTCAAGTCAAGAAAACTGAAAATAATGAATGAATACTAAAAATTGGATATAATACTACGATCAACAAAAAGTAATTAAAAGTCATGATGTGCAGTAAAGGAGAAGTAAATAAAATAAATATAAAATATAAGAGTTAAAGCTACAGCACATAAAATAGTTCTGCTAGTTAGAAAGTAAATTAACCAGAGATAAAAGTAGCAGGTAATATATTATAAGTAGAATAGTGCAGGCAAAGAACGCTTTTCATAAAAAGAAGTCATAATTAACCTGCACAAGTATCAATTTAGAAATAATAAACGGTTCATTAAGGCATATGGTTAGAGTGTTGCTCTTTATAGGTGTTAATCATGGAATATTGATGCAACTAAAAGTAAATGATAAGAAGCATTTGAAATTTGATGATACATAAGAATGTTGAAAAACTCATGACTAGCCATGGAATCAAATACAGAAGTGCTAAGAAAAGCAACTGAAGAATTTAAACTTTGGAAGGGTATACAACAAAGAATAGTTAACAATCTTATGGTAGACCAAATTTTGAGACATGATAGTTTAACTAAGATTATAGAGGGGAGAAATTCAAGATGGAGACCAAGACTGAAGCACATGAATCAGATAGTGAACGATGTCCATAGAAGAAGGTACTATTCTGTAAAAAAAAAAAGTCGAGGATAGACAAAAGTAGAGAGCTTCCGCAAACCAATTTCAAGATTAATGGATATAACCTATGGATGTCCGTGTTTTCTTTAAGACTTACTCCATGTGTGTTTGCTAGCATGTTTGTCGATGTATAGACCTAATTATTTGACACACTTAGTTTCATGTAAAGGATTACCTGCCACGTTAATATATATACTGTACATCAAGATCATAGAGCACTTCAGGAGAAGTAAAGATAACTTAGTTTTATTTGCCAAAATTCATTGTTCATTTATTTAATCTTAAATATTCGCTGAATGTGTAGATGTTTTCTTGCATTAGGGTGGTTGTTTCCACATGAGCTATCTATAATAATAGTATCATCTGCACACAGCCTGGAGGGTCCTTAACGACGTTGCCTATTTGGAGATTTCAAAGATATTTTGAGAAGTTGGTTGAATTTTAACTTGACGTATCTAAGCAGTCTTAAGCACTATCACACTTAGATGCCAATGTACAAAATAGAAATATAGGGTAGAAAATGAAAATTTCAGCCTAAGAGAGCTCTTGTCTATGTGCTTATAAGCCTTTACTTCTTCCTCTGACGAGTTTACATACTCACTTTGATATTTGCGCTTTTAAAACATTGACTTACTTTTTAATTTTGAATTCATCTCCTATTATAGATATAAATATGCTACCATGGACATTTTTAATCTACACCCTGAGAGGCAGACTCCTACAGGCCATTTTCGTGACACATGGTCTTACCTTATATGAAGAAAAGAAATCTAAGATTTTCGAAAAAAAAAAAGGGTTTTGGAAGATATTTGGTCAAAAGGTTCTGAATATATTGGGGAGAAAGATGGGCTACATAATGATGAGTTACATAATCATTCTAATCACAAGGCATTGTTAGGATAATCGAAGTGGGCAGGACATGTTGCGTGAATGGAATAAGCTAGAATAGTATTAAGGGTATTGATTTATTTATTTATTTAGAGTAGACGTACATCTGCAGAACCTTGATACAACTATAAGGTAAAATTTTTAGTCATATTATGGTGCCAACATAAAAAGTGGATTAACAATATTATTAAAGATTGTGGATATATTAACCCAATGGATAACGCACAGTTGGATGTCCAACAAACGCAGCCAGTCGATGGCAGCGGGAGTGGTATCAATAAAGTCCTCCTTGGTTCCTTCCCATTTTCTGATTGGACAGTCATGTGATACAATGACTGCCCCAAAAGTCCGCTGTCACATTGGGAATTGTCAGCCATTCCTCATTTATTCAACACTACCTTACTTCTAGTGGGACAAATTCTGATTCTGTTTAGGAGAACCCATATTGTCCGTGGTAGGTTCATATCTGTAAGTGGGTTTGTCGGATCTAGTATAACTGATGATTCCTGGTCATGATAGGACAACCATTGACTTATCCACTCTTCTTTCAAGTCAAATGCCTCTTGCGGCTGTTAGGTAATAGATATATTGCCATATTGTTGCTCTATATTTTAATCTGGCACGTGTGAGGTTGTTCAGGGTATTATGGTTTGGTAGGAGTGTTGGGCTATTTAGTTTCTCACATTCGAGTATTGTTGCTTGTTGTCGTCGAATATCAGGAGGTGCTAAGTTGGTTAGTACTGGGAGCCATGGTATTGTTGTATTAAGTGTTCCAGACACTATCCTCATTGCTTCTCTCAGATGGACATAAACTTTATTGACGTGGTAAATTTACTCCACACAGTAGAACAATGTTCAGCAACGGTGATTGAGCTGTAATTTTCAAGGTGTTTGCACAGGCTACCCTGTTAGTACTGGTTAATTTTCTCAATATGTTGTTTTTGTTTTGAGTTTCTGCCCTGTTATTTTAAAATGTTCCTTATATGTCACCCCGAGATATCTGGGGTTTCGGTTATGCCGTAGTTTCCTTCAATGGAACATTACCTTTAGCCCTTTAATTGCAAAGCGGTTACTCAAATGGAATGCACTGACTTCCGTTTGTCTCGGGTTTGGTATTGATTAGTAAACCCAATGGAAAGAGGCCATTGGGAAGACCTAGACGCAGATGGGAGGATAACTTTAGAATGGACCTGAAATAAATATGGTGTAATGAGGTGGACTGGGTAGAACTAACTAATGATAGGGATATGGTGTAATGAGGTGAACTGGATAGAACGAACTAATGATAGGGATAGTGTGTAATGAGATGAACTGGATAGAACTAACTCAAGGTAGGAATAGGGTGTAATGTGGTGGACTGTGTAGAACTAGCTCAAGGTAGGAATGGGGTGTAATGTGGTGTACTGTATGGAACTAGCTCAAGGTAGGAATAGAGTGTAATGTGGTGGACTGTGTAGAACTAGCTCAAGGTAGGAATAGGGTGTAATGTGGTGGACTGTGTTGAACTAACTCAAGGTAGGAATAGGGTGTAATGAGGTGGACTGTGTAGAACTAGGTCAAGGTAGGAATAGGGTGTAATGTGGTGGACTATGTTGAACTAACTCAAGGTAGGAATAGTGTGTAATGAGGTGGACTGTTGTGATGAATTTCTTCATCGCCGATCAAAGATGGCCACCGCGTTTTTCTTTGATACACATATTATTGCTCGTAAAGCGCTCCAGAGGAGAGCTGGCGCTATCTACTCGACATTCAGCGTGTTATGCCAAAAGTAATGTTGGTAACGAGCGAAGAAGGGTGTGGCAAGATGGCTGGGTCGAGTTGAGATTGGCAGTGAGAAAGCTAGGTGACAAATGTTGGATGGAAGTGGAAGCAAAAGGATCGCTGGACGTGCTTCGTGAAGGTTGGATGGAGGAAAGTAGAGGCCTCCGTTATGTGATATTGGATTTATGAAGCAAGCTCCATTGCCTAGTTTTTTTGGTGCGTTTCGTGCTTCGGCAAACCTCCCCCTTTTGGGTAAGTACTCTTTCTGTTGTATTTTTTTTTTGCTTTGTGCATACTTATCTCCCGCTTTCCTATTTCTATTCTCTGAACCTTAATGTAGGGATAGGCTGTGCTTT
>CABFOV010010447.1:0-16213 GCA_902141375.1 Timema poppense
TTAGGCTATATACCTCGAACACAGTTACTACTGTTAGGCTATATACCTCGAACACAGTTACTACTGTTAGGCTATATACCTCACTCCTCTTTACGGAAGATTTACTCCTTTAATTTTGTCGACGCTAAGCTTATTGAAAACCTTTGTGCGTTTCCGTGGATTTGTACTAATCCTCGAAGGTTGTAACTGTTTTAGTTTCACAAGACAGAGAATTACAGTCAGCGGTGTGGGTGGTAACACTGCCACTACTTAGAGTAGAATCTCTTTGTTAGTCTACTTTCCGTCACCGAGCAATCAGCCTTGTGGTTTTAACGGCCATCAACTCAAATACTGCACACATGTATAGCAGACATTAACTATACATTTATTTATATTTGTAATTTACGAATCTTTAATATATACTAGAAATTCCAATCTTCTGATGTAATGAATTTAGTCTAAGGTACTATCATTTTATTTGAGGAAGATATAATTACTTAAAGTCTTTTTTTTTATTGATGTTAGAAAAATAAATGTTGAATACATCTTTTCTATTAAAACACCACAACTTTTTTTTATTGTACAGTAGTCCTGGGGGTTTTGGGTAGCTTAGGGGGGCGTGAGGTGCCCTCAAGGGGGGTGCCAGATGTCTGTTTAGTTTTAGTACAATAACTGGTTCTCAACTGGGTAGTTCAAAACAAACCAATTCCAAGTTATTTTCCATTTTATGATATATAAATTCAATCTGCAATTTTTTTGAATAACTAATCAAAACCAAATATTATTGTTCATAAAATTATCTGAATGAACCAGATAACGGTGAAAATTTTGTGAATGCACTTAGAATCACTTATGCATTCAATCAGTTAGTAAGTATAGTAGTTTTTATATTGAGTTAGTAGATATTCATTTTAAATGTGTCATAATTATATATTTAATTTCAAAATAATAATAATAATAATGAACTTTTTTTCTTGGGCTTGAAACAAAACCATTTCTAGATTAAATACGATCTTATTATTTTATAGCAAAACAATTTTGTAATTGCATCTGACTATGATGTATTTTTGTATTTATAGTTGAATATTACATACATATAAATTTATATTTGATTCAACAGAAAAATTATTGTTGAGTGATGTTTAGCATACAACAATATTGTAATTATAGTTGAGGGGTTACTCTTTCAATTCTATTTTGCGTAACATTATGTTCGATCACTGTATAACCTACCCTATTTTTTTTTAAATACACACATTTAGCTTTTTATTTTATTATTTAAATAAAGTGTTGTAATCGTGAAACTGTTGGATTTTAATATCAAGTTGGAGCTTGAATTTAATGTGCCCCGAACAAAAAATCGGGTTTTACAATTTATCGCTGTCTGTACCTGGGCTTAAAGTCGAAACGGGTTTATGGATTTCGTTCAAATTTGAGATTTAAATGTTACTTAGTCATACCTCGAGGTGAAATAGTGATTTAAATTCTAGCTCTGATTTCAAGGTATTTCACTGATAACTTATCTTTGAGAACCCCAAGTTTTATCAAAGACGGCTCTGACAATTTTGTTCAAATTGGATATCTGAAAAGTTTAATTGAATTTAAATGTTGTATTAATGGAATAGTAGAATTATTTAAAATCATCATATTATAATTAATATTCCAGTTAATGGACAATTTAAGATATTAAGGGAAAATACAACTTTTTCCTTTGTACCTAAGTAACTGCTTTTTTCAGATTAATGTTGCCAACATTCATTAGTTCTGTATGTTTACTCTAAAAGGTAGGTTTTTGTTAATAAATTATTTCACACTATATAAATAATATGTAATCTTTTACTGAACCTAGCGTATTATTTATTATCTATAATTGTTGAGCGCGTCTATTACGTTTATTTTAATATAAAATCATAGGGTAACTATTTGGCCAAAGGCAATATTAATATAGCAATAAATATGTCTGTGTTATCGTCAGTTACATTTAGTCTTCATTCCAGAGGTCTTTGAAGCAGTGGAATCTCTGGAATATTGCAGTAACTCGCTTTACTTACAGTTGTAATACTATCAACAGGTCATAACATTATTTGGTCTTACAATCAGTTGGTCTTACGATCATCTGGTCTTACCATCAGTTAGTCTTTCGATCAGTTGGTTCTTATAACAATTGATCATATTTGATCAGGAAATCACTTGGTCTTACCATCAACTATTCTTATGTACAATTGGCTTTACGAGTTGGCTTGACGCACATTTTTATGTTTAATTGAACTAACTCAAATTGGTCTAAGCACAGTTGAACTTTACATTTTATCTACGCACAATTGAACTTTATCCCAATAATTGGTCCACGCACAGTTGAACTTTACATTTTATCTACGCACAATTGAACTTTACCCCAATAATGTATCTACGCACAGTTGAACTTACAATAATTATTGGTCCACGCACAGTTGGACTTTCTCATTATAATTGATCTACGAACATTTGGTTTTACTATTAGTTCGTAGTTCTCTATTAAAATATTTTCAAAATATGTTATAAGATAATATAACATAATGATGTGTATGTTTGACAAAGTAATAGTCTTAGAATAAATATTCTAATTCATTTTACCTCGTGTTTTGTGGAGTATAAACCAATTGACAAGCCCAATAGGCTCGTTAGTAGAGTTTGGCTTACAACTTTACTAAAGCTGTCCAATTCCAAAATTCATCAACTCGTAAAGCTTACATTTTTCAGGAAGAGTAAAAAGCTGCTACAACTGAAATAAAAGCTTTATAACAATCTATGTTGTGTTAATATCACCAGAAAAACATTAAAATTGAATTTATAAAGGCAATGTAAACATATGTTTACCATAAAGGAGAAAAATAAAGATAAAGGGTGTAGCTATAGAGTTTTGGAAATGGAATAAGGATGTAGTGAGCTTTGGAAAAGTACACGTTGGGTTAAGACAGTTTTGGTTGCAGGAAAGTCATAATACAGTGTTAAGGATATTTTTTTAAATTATTAAAATAAGTTCAAATTAAATTTTAAGAACAGTTTTATATTAAATTGATAATGAAAAATTCTTATATTGTAAAAATGTAACAACTAACTTTATTGGTGTTTAGTGAAGTCAAGGGCATTAAGAGAAACACTTCTAGATAATAGGACAGATAAAAGAAAGAACATTATCAATACTCAAATAAAAGGCTCTAAAAAGTCAATTTTAATTGCTTATATCCTAATTTTTTTACACTACAAAACTCCCTTCTACATTCAAAATATCATCTTCCATGGGCTTATCTTCGTGGCTTTCATAATTTTCCAGTACCTCAGATAAAGGAACATTAGCTTCTGGATCGTCAAATGGGGCACCGACCTCCTCAGCACTCACATGGAAGCAATCATTGATAAGATCAATGTATCTCAGTGATTCCAGCATCATCAACTACTTCCCATAGTGATTCTCCAGTAGCGTCTTGACATCTCTTACTTTTTGTTTGGTTTAGGGAAATGGAATTAGACTAACGAACCACGGGTTGGGCTCCTTTCGTTACGAGCCGTTAGCCGTCATCGTTTCTTATCCTACATAGGGATGTCGTCTGGAAAGCTCTCGTCTGGCGTCTTTTAGCTATGTCACATTGAAAGTGCCTCTGACCTAATCTGTTTCTAGATCTTTGACAAGATAAACATTGTGGCCTATTTGTTTTTCGATCTTGAATGGACCCTCATATAAAAGAAAAAAAAACTTTTTGATTTCCTTGTTCAAAGCTGACGACAATTTATGATACTTCACCGATACCAGCTGATCATTCTTTCTCGGTTCACTATCTCTACACCGTTGCTCTGTGGGTGGTGTACGGGAGTGTACTTCACAGCAACATTGTTACTTGCCAGTGTCTCATGCCATTTCCTACTATTAAATTGGCTTCCATGATCTGACAACTGTTTGTGGAGTACCAACATCATTAGCATAATTCTGGACACACTTGTTGGTGACAGCAACTGCGGTAGCTCTCCTGATAGGATATAATTTAACATACTTTGTACACCCCTAACACTGGAAGGCAAAGGTCCATATAAATCAACAAATACTAGTTGAAGGGATTTGTCTGTCAGTATATTCTTCATTAGGCTTTCATACTTCACATTTGGTATCTTGCTTTTTTGACAAATATCACAACTTCTTAATTCCCTGGCTATTGTTTTATACATTTGTGGAAAATTACGGGACTCCTGTAGCACCTTATAACACTTCTTAATTCCCACATGTTCATACTGTTCATGACAACTCTCACTAGGAATGAAAATTGTCCATATATTTCCTGATGATGTTTTCTTAAAAAGTATCCCCTTGTAAATTTGGTAGCGAATATTTATTTCTATTTTTGGATTTGTTTTTTCTAACTCTCCCATAACTCGTGATAGCTTATGGTCTGTTTTATGAAAATATGGTAGTTTCTGTTTAATTTTCTTATCAATCTCACTGATTTTATTTCTTCTCTGCACTAACATTCGAAATTCTTTATCAATTGTCCTCTCTATTGGTCCTTCAGGTGGATACCTTGACAATGTGTCTGATACAATCTGATCCTTGCCTGAAACGTCTCTTATATCCAAATCATACTCCTGTAGTAGCAAAATCCATCTCGTCAATCTACCATGTAGCAGTCTACATTTATTAACGAATGTAAAGCTTTGTGATCGGTATACAAAATTGTGACCTTCAATAAATATAAATTATAAATTGTTAGCAACCAAAAACAATAGATAATAATTCCTTCTCAGTAATAGTATAGTTGAGCTCAGGACCATGTAACACCCTACTGGCAAAGGCAATAGGTCTACGATTTACTTCATCAACCTGAGAGAATTCAGCTCCTACAGCTTTCCTAGATGCATCGCATGATAAACACATAGGTTGATTGAAGTCTGGATGTTCTAGCATCAATGTACTTATGAATTGCTCTTTAAATTTGTTCGTGACCATATCCTCCCCATTTCCCCAGTTCCATTGCTCATCTTTCTTAGTTAGTCTTAATAAAGGGATAACAAGATAAGAATGGTGTTTCACAATTTTTCTGTCGAAGTTGATTAGGCCTAAAAAAGCTTGCAGCTGGTTTTTGTTTTTCGGAGTAGGAAATTCCCTTATTGATTTGGTCTTGCTAGCCTCTGCTAATATCCCTTCAGGCGAAATTAAGTGACTCAAAGTTATTTGCTGACATATAAAAGTGGACTTGCTCAGATTCACTGGCATACCTCCTTTCTTAAGTTTTTTCAGCACTAGACCAAGTTGTTCTAAATGTTCTTGAAATGTCTTAGAAGCTATTACTATGTCGTCAACATAGAAAGTCACAAAATCTAGCACTTCTGTTCTGTTCTTTTCCTAACACTCTCTCTAAACACCTCTGATAAATTTACTAGTGAATATGGTGAGACCAAACGGCATTCCTTTGAAACAATAAATTCTACCGTTGTACATAAAATATATATATTTCCTTGACTCTTGATCCATTTCTATTTGCCAAAATGATGATACTAAATCTAAGGATGCCATGAATTGATTGACCTCAAAATTCTGAATTAGTTCATTAGCCGTTGCAGGCGACTCATTATCATTGATTAATATCTAATTGGCTCGGTGAGTGTCCAAACATAACCTTACTTCTCCATCTTTCTTCTTCACTCTCATTACAGGGTTGATAATATCTGAACTGCACCTTTTAATAATGACCCATTCATTCATATGGTTTAAAGTTTCCTCAACAGCTGATCTCTGACTGTATGGTAATGGATAAGATTTACAGTTGAAAGGTGTTTGATCTGATACTTGTAGCTTACATTCATAAAATGTATTCACTCCTGGTCTCTGTGTTCTCACATCAGGTCTAACAGCCGTTGTTTCTGTTCTTTCTTCAAGATCTACCCAAGGTATGCTTGTACTATCAACTGACAGTTGTTGTACTTTCTCTTCACTACTCTCTGCTGTTGTTTTATGGTTGATAGGTTCTACCTGCACACTTAGCATCCTTGACTCTTAACTTCCCCACGAACAGAATTTGCATTTTAAAAGGTACTTGATTAACTGACACTAGTTTGCTTTGATAATTTATGTCTACTTCAAAAGCGGTCATCCAATCAGATCCTAAAATGGCTGATACATTTAAACTCTCCACTACCAGAAAAATAATTGTCATCTTGACTTTCTTTATCTCTACGTTGAGTAATCCTTGTTTTTTTACTTACTTATTTTTCACCCCGGTCGCACCTATTATAACCACATTATTTACTGGTAGAATTGGGATAGAATCATTACTCCTTGATATCATCATAACATTCCTAAGATATTGTATTAATTTCTGACCCTGTGTCAATCAATAACCCCACCACATTACTTCCTATTTTCTCTTCTATCTCTGTAGATAAAGCCTTGCTAAATTCAGTGCTATTCTTCCCTTCAAATGATCAACTTGTTCAACGGTCCGGTTTCCTTGCAAATATCCACACACGCACGGACTATCACATGATTGGTCAATCATTTTTCATGATCGGCTGTCCCTGGGAATGGCTGTATCAGATTTAAATTTGCCGGTTGATGCACTTGTGCAGTTATTACATTAGTTTGACCTACATGATTTTTGTTTTACCGATTCGGATTCATTGTGTTAGGGGGTCTCTGATCTCCTTCTCTCTTCCATTGTTGATGGGGAATAAACTGCGTTTGAGCCTGACCTTGAGGGTTAAAAGGAGGGGTCTATTAGGCCTACTATCCCTTTCCCTGTTCTCATTGTTATGTGGAACCTGTACCTGTCTGAATCTATCAAATTGTTCCCTGGGGGGGAGAGGGGGGCTACTTTTATTTTCCCACTCTTTATTTCGCTTTCTCCTATCATCAAACGCTACTAGTATTCTTTCAATTTCCTTAAGGTACGTCTTGAACTGGGATGGGGAAATGATGATTTAAAGTGTTCTATCAGCCTATGTTCTTCTACTGGATATCGCAAATATTTTGCCTGATTAGCAAACTTATGAAGATATTAATTCATAGTGCTATTTCTAGGATCAAACCGTCCATTAAAAATGAGTTGTAGAATATCAGCCTGCATCACTTGTGACCAATACTTTTCTAAAGATATTTCCTTAGATTGTTTGTAAGTTTCCCATTGATCTTCTAAATTACCAGCCCATGCCCTAGCTTCTACTTACAAATTTGACATCACTATTTCAATCTTATTCTACTCACTAAAATGTCCCCTTTTATTACTCGTTCTATCTTTTGAAGGTACTGACCTGCTGGAACATTACCCTTTCACCCCCTGTACTTTGGAATAAGAGACATTATCACCTCACTTATACCCTAGGATATATTAGAGTGGTTACATACACTACTTACAACTTCCTTTACATTTTTAGTCTGTTTAAATTTTTTTGCTAATTAATCCACTTTATTATTAAATTTCCTTACTGATTTAGTATTTTCCAGAATAAATCCCTTAATATTCTCCCCAGATTGGTTAAATTCTTTACTTACTACTTCACCTATCTGAGTTGTAATTAAGTTCTTATTGACCCCACTTTCCAAAATTGGCTGTACTATTTCTACATTTGCTTTTGCCTGACTGAACTGAAGATCCAGATTTACTATTTGATTCTCTACGCCTTTTAATTTCCTATTAATATCTTTTTCCGTATTATCAATTTTACTTTTTTATGTGTTTTCTTTCATGAGTTCAAATTGATTTTCTTTCAACTTCTCCTGTACATCTTCTAAACTAACTTGTTTCTCCCCAAATGTCACTAATTATTTTCCAATTTAACTAAATTAAATGGTAAATTCTTTATCAGTCCTCTATATCTGGTAAATTTTTAAATCTACTTCCTCAAATCTTGTTTGCAAATCTGTATACTTTGTTAAATTTTCTCACCTATATGTTTTTTTATTTGCTTCCATTTCTGTTTTTAAATCTCTATTATTTTCTTTAATCTTTTGCCCTAAATTTTGACTAGTTGCTTCTATCTTTTGATTAGTGACTTTAATTTCCTGACTTAAATGGTTATTGCTCTCTTTAATTTCCTGACTAAAATGGTTATTGCTCTCTTTAATTTCCTGACTTAAATTGTTATTGCTATCTTTAATTTCTGCCAATAAAATGCTCACAATTTCATTAATTTTTATTATTTCCTTTCCTTCACTATTTACTCCTAGATTTTTTTTATCACTATCAGATTCTCCCTCTCTTCTTGATTAATAATTTACATCTGCTTTACATCTGGTGCAATATCATTTCCAGTGGGCAAGACATTATTTTCCACATGAGTTTGATAAGCCATTTGGTTATTTTCTAGGCCTGCTTCTGTTTGATCATAGCTTGTAATTTCAGCTGGCTCAGTGCTTGTTTTAGGTTTATTAATTTCATATAACCCTTGCTGGTTATGTGACCTTTCATCAAAGTCTGTATCAAATAAACCATCGTCATTGTCACTGCCTAGTAAAGTTTCGCTATTTGTTTCTGCAATTTTTTTTAAAATAAACTAATTCCCCCAGTGTTTCCAAAGTCTTAATGTTAGGTTTTTTACATGCAAAATGTTGTTGTCTTTTTAGTAATAATATAACATTTAATGTTGATGGCTTATCTGTGATTTATTTATTTTGTTGTCCTGTTGTACGTTGTTGCTGTGTGGTCTCCATCCTTGTCACGTAGTCCGTTGCCCTCGTCAGCTGTTATTCCGTTCATGTTGTCAGCTGTTCCGGTTCTTCGTCCGCCACATCCTTGAACCGCCAACTTTCTGCTTGGTTTAGGCCTGTAACAAACTTGTTGCCTACTTGCAGCTCCGCTCGACAGTTGTAAATGAATCCCGGAACCTTGGTTGTTCTTGTCCCCTCGACCCCCCCTCCCCTGTCTAGTGGTTGCGCTGTCTAATATGTCCTGAGTTCACGCATCATGTCATCCTGTCACTGTAGTTGTAGATGTAGCCGTATCTCAGTTTGTAGAGCACATTGTCTTCTCATCTTGGGTTGTTGGTTCAAGCCCCACGTTGGGCGCCATTTGTAATGAACCACGTGTTGGGCTCCTCTTGTTACGAGCCGTTAGCCATCCTATTTTCTTACCCTACGTATGGGTGTCGTCTTTCAGCTATGTCATATTGAACTGCGTTGATAGGATGTTACTTTAAGAAAAATACTTGTTCACTTGTTGATATTGATTTAAATGGATACGTATAGTTTGTTCCACTATTTAGCACTCGAATATGTTTATAATATATATTTTATACCGATAGTTCAAAACACATCTGTTACACGTAACAATTCAACGGGAAAGACCAGTTCAAAACACATCTCTGTCACATAATGATTCAGCGGGGAAGATAAGTACAAAACTATGCCGTCTTTCAAGGTTTGGGTCTGTATTCCCCGTAGTTTTGTACTCCCAAACCCAGGTCACTACTTTATTTATTTCCATGTACCAATGGGGCTATTCTATCTGAGCGTGAAAATTAAAAATAGCCATGACTTAACTATGCACCTGCTCCGGAAATAAACCATGCTTCGAACACTTGCAGCTAAAAGAAAAGAAAATAGAAACATGACTGTCGTTTAGAAGATATGAATTTAATTTAAAATAACTGAAAATAAGAAAATTTAAAATATTTACGTTAAAATATGATTTTAAATACTAATAAAGACGAAAAAAAATCAATGCCAATACAAGATTATTGGTTGAGTAGATATTTTCAACTCGATGACCTTTCTTTGTTATGGTACGGGGAGAGTCCATCGAGTATGACACCTCTCCTTCCATTAAGCCATTATTGTTTCTCCCGCTTGTCATTATGAACCTTTTACACGGAGAAAACTTGAGATGCCAGTTGGTGGTTTTATTTACTGTTGTGTCTGTTGCTACCCCCCAGTTTTGACCCCGAAATCCAAACCTATTCTTGTGCCAATACCGGAATACCGAAGTACTGATTAGGGTGATTGAAGGTTTCAGTTTTGGCTTCTTTCTTTCGATCCCGACAAACACCCTATATGAGGGAGGGTATGTAAGAGTGACCGGAGCTGAAAAGTGTAGCACAATCCTCTTGATTTTTTTGTCGCTTCTGTTTGTAACCAGTTGCAGGGCAGTAATTATGATGGTGTTTATGTTCTGCCCACCGGTACCATGAGCAAATAACTTGATAGTATCAACATTGTCTTAGTAGAATGTTTTTGATAATTGGTGGCGTACACATGAGGCTATTTTGCTTGATCCTTTTTGGCCTACTAAATGAATGTGTGTTCAGGTTTTGGTTCGGAGCGGGAAGAGCCCAAACACATTGTGGAATTATTCACATAAAACTGTCTCAAGAAGTAAGAAACTTGCTCTGTCGTCTTTGTCAGTCAAAAGAATAGGTTAAGGGATTGTGCTTAGCTTCCCTTAGTAGCAAAATAAAAAATCCTCTCTACTTATACACTGCTAATTAGACTCTTAGCAAACCTTTTTCTTATGGTTCTTATGGTTTTTTTAAATGATTATTTCATGTAGTTCCATACACTTAGAACACTGGTCTGTTGCTGGTGACCCGAACCCAACATTGTGATTCTCAACTAAAACATTTCTAATATATTCATATTACACTTTCAAATTTTCAGTTCCAAAACTCATGTTGAAAGATTTCTCAAGATCAGTGATACAGATATGATTGGAAAGGTATTGCCGTTTTGATTTTCCTCGCCAGTATTGTGATTCAACTGTTTGCAAGGATTCAATTAATTTCTTGGCAGGGGTCAATTTTTCCTTTGATTTTTTTAAGTGGTGATCTTTTCCTATCAGTTCTTTGAGCGAATCTCCTGTTAGAAAAATTTCTTGCGCAGTCGTTGAGCTCTGAATTTTGAAATTTGTAAAATATTTTAAAAATATTTCTGACAAGCTTTCAACAATTCACTGCCTTCCTCGGCACGATATGGTGAGATTAAATAATCAATCGTCACTCATATTTCAAAATAATCAGGATTTTGTAAGTGATATCTCTCTAGTGACTTTCCTTTTCAGTGCCTTATTGTAAACTGATCTTGATCAGCCTTGTTGTTGGATTTGTAAAACCCCGGATGGGATATTCTCATGTCTTGCATGTTACGCCGCAAGCAGCTGAAACCATGCTTGGGACCTGCAGATGTTTCAATACGACCACAATGTGTAAGAGTAGGAAATCCTTGAGTTGAGTGTCTGAAACAATCAAAACACTCGATCAATATTTATTATCAGATAATATATTAACAACAATAACTATCAAATAAAAAATAATATGTTTAAGATCACTGATACATACCAAGAGGTATTTTGTATTGAACTTAATACCTGTTAGGCAAGTGTTAGTTTAGCTTACTCTTTTGATTTGAAGAAAAATACTGAGATTAATAAAAAGCAGGAAATTTTACCTTTGGGTCTTATCTTTTGCCTCCTTCCCATTCTTCACATTTAGTTTCTACTAATGACACTGGTTACTCGGAGTTGTCACAACATTTTCACCAGTAATTAATGCAACTTCTGGATTATCTGCCATTTTCTTTAGTATTAACACTAACCGATAACAGCTAAGCGGGAGAAATACCAACAAGTGGTATTTATAAACAATTTAAACAGAGTACCCACTACCCAACGTAAAACCCTAAAATATACAGAATTTTAAATAAATTAGCACACATAACTAAGGTAATAGATGTGAGTGAGTTGGTTACTTAGTTTTGTTTCAGTATCAACCGTTCTCACTAAGCATTCAGGATACTACAACGTACTCTCAACATGCGCTCAAGATACCAACCACAGTGAAAAGGTGGCAACACAAAGGATAAAAGAATGTTTATCACCAGGGATCTTAATTTGTTCTACTCTCAAAAATACCATGCCCAAGTGTCCTGACCAAGCTATCCTTACATTAGAAAAGTTGAGCATTCAACAAATAACGTCGAGGAAGTTAGGGTAATGCTAAACGTTCATGCAAAACAAAGAACACTGAATCGACATTAGCCTCACGGCTCATTTATTTTCAGTTGCCAAAATAAACTTCAGAAAGAAAAACATTATAAATTTTAGAGCTAGCGATCAGAGCGCAAGATAAAATAGAATCCATGATACTAAACAAGAAGTAATATATTCTTTAATATTTATGTCTACTAAACAATATTCAAAATTAGCGACCGATTCGCATTTAACAGCATGTAAATAAACATTTATAATATAACTAGAGGAGATATGTTCGTATCTAGCGCTCCACCTAATGTCAATAAAAATATCAAAGTATTCCCTAATAACATTAAGTATAAAAACCATGATCTAAAGTATTCCCCAATAACATTAAATATAAGAAAATGATCTAAAGTATTCCCAAATAACATTTAATATAAAAACAACAATAAAAAATATTATTATTAATGCATGGACTAATTTCAAAATAACATGTATAGAATAAGAATTAAAATGCACCATAGTGTTCAAAGATCAAATAGAACAACATTGACTAGAAAAATAATCATCCCAAATCGGATACAAAGGTTTAAGACCAAAAAATGTCATAATCTCCCAACAAATATCGATAGACATTAAATTCAGTTAAACAAAAAATATATAAATATGTTTATGTATATCCAAAGATGACCCAATAGAATTCCTACATGATTGTAACTAAATTTAACCCAAGCCTAGGCTCCAAAAAAATTATAAAAATATTTCAAAAATAACGATAACTTACATTTAGGTAAGTGCCTGTCTGCTATTGGCGTCAAATAGTAATTGCTCTATACTGGGTACTTGCTTATATCCCATTTAGAACACCGGGGAAGATATGGGAGGGAGGTATTTTATGTCCAATTATGTCATCTTCAGCTAGTTAGTATGTGGTTCTCTCATCGACGCCTGCGCACAACGTCAAGAGGGCCTCTATACGGGGGTAAGGAAACACATGTGATAGTACAGAGCGCCTCTTTCTACCAGTTTTAGCGCCTGCGCAGCGTTCGCTACTCGGGGAAAGCGAACCGGATTACATAGCACTCCGTGGCTTCATTCTTGTTTTCTCGTCTAACGTGGACGGTGAACAGTGATGTGTGTTGATGTGCGTGTAAGATCCACACACTGCGCTGGTTTCCTGGTAAAACGGGGTAAGTGTGTATGCACTTTTGAAGGTGGCGATCATGTTTGTAGCCACGGTACAAGTATATACTCTACGTTCAGACATGGCTGATGGAGTTGGAGAGTTTAGGAATGGTGATGATGGAACTAGGAAGTCAGTTTTGGAGTAGTGGGGGCTGTGTATTTCAATAGTTTTGTTGCAGCTACCAATTTTTTAAATGTATTGTATGTATATAGAGAGTGAGTTTTGGAATACAAATATAACTTTTTTTATATACAATAGGAAGTCTAAAACAAGAGGGAAGTATTACCTTCTTTCCGAATTTTTCGGAGTTGGCGAGTTTTAGAATCGGAAAACTCTTAATACATTCTTATCATGATCACATTATAGTTTGATAAGTGACGTGTGAAACTAATGGATGTCGACTTGTGAAGAATAAAAGGTAATGAATGGGACAAGTAAGGAGGCTTATTATATTCTCGGCAAATGTAAAGAAATGGAAAGAAGGGAGGCCGCTGAGAGAGCGCGATTCATCAATCTTGAAAACATTCAAGTGCCATCGGACTCGCTCAACCAAATTGCTAGGCTGTTTCATAGACTATAACTATATTTATATTTGATAATTATGTTCATCTTTCGTTCGTGTAGATGAATCATTTCATCCTTAATAAATATCCATTAGTTGAGGTATTTAGCGTGCGGTTTATAAACCGACAGATTATATCAGCACAAGACTTATATTTTAACTTATAACGATTATTTTTTACTACCGCGTCTTACTACCCGTTCTGGTTGTACACCTATGTACTAATTATACTAATAGTTGAGAAATTGGGAAGGTTGAATATAGAGGAAGTGAACCCGCATTTGCGTGGAGGGAAATTGGAAAACCATTTAGGAAAAATGTTCACCCGAGTGAGATTCGAACCTCGATCTCCCTATCCTAGGCAATCTAGCTCAACACGAAACTAGCGAGTTAGCTAACTACGCCACCTAGGCGGGTAATTCATTACTGTGAAAGGGTGAACCCACATTTTACCAATAATACATTTTTCAGCCATGTCAGTAATCGAACCCTGGACCATTAGCTCAGTGGACAGACATGGTACCTACTGAGCTAAAGTGTCGCACGTCTCTTAGACAATTTGTCGTTAAGTGTTGTGTTTTTCCTAAACTAATTATCAATGTAGGTAATACATATAACCTGATTCTTAATACATTTTTTCTAATAAAATACATAGTTGTTGAAATAACTTAAGACACAAATTTTCGGCAATTGAAAATTTAATCAATTTTTTAAATGCCTTGAAAAAAAGGGGGGAGTTATTTTGGTTGAGATTAAGGGGGTCGTTTATGGCTTGAATAAGTTTAAATCAATATTTCAAAGAGGGAGAAAAGTATGCGATTAATTACATTTATTTGAACATGATAAAAGTTTGAATGCAACTAGTATTTATTTAAAACTAAGATTTAAAAAATCGATTTTTTTATACAACATTGTATTACGAGTTCGATTCTCTATATAGATAAAAAGTATTGTTTATAATATTAGGACTCCTACATTAATAAATGTACGGTCGGAAAACTGGGTGTTGGGTCTATTCTAAAATGTAGTCTGCTCTAAGTCTTATGTTGAAATAAAGAGTCCGTTCAGACAGATCGCGCTAAATATTCCAAATAAATAAAAAGTCTTATAAAATATCATGTTTTTATATTTATTTTACCCGCCTCGGTGGCGTAGTTGGCTAACGCGCTTGTCGTGTTGAGCTCGACTGCTGAGAACGGGGAGATCGAGGTTCGAATCTCGGTCGGGTGAACTGGGGGTGGTTTTTACTAAATGGTTTTCCACTCTCCCTCCACGCGAATACGGGTTCACTTCCTCTAATTCAACCTTCCCAATTCCTAATCCATTAGAGTAATTAGTACTTATAGCGTATAACCCGAACGGGTAGTAAGACGCGGTGCTAAATATAATAATAATATATTTATTTTTGACTCATCTTTTAACTACTTTCTTTTAGTTGTTCCTNTCCTAATCCATTAGAGTAATTAGTACTTATAGCGTATAACCCGAACGGGTAGTAAGACGCGGTGCTAAATATAATAATAATATATTTATTTTTGACTCATCTTTTAACTACTTTCTTTTAGTTGTTCCTCTAGGACAGGGCTTGTAACTCACGGCCTGCGGGCCACATCCATCCGCGAGACTTATCCTACCGGCCCACTTGTCTACGACACCTCCTCAGTTAAACAGACATGATTTTAACACACAACATTGTTATCAAGACACAAACCAGGATACTGTTTTTATCTTATTCGATATTAACGACAGCTATTAGTTATTTCTTGTGTACCGGACTTATCTGTACAACTTAAGGTTGGCACACACTTTTCCGTACCGCGTTGTGTGTCTACATTTAAAAGAATGAGAATGGTCTGAACCCAAATCGTGAATATATGGTGTGCCGATGTGATGCACCCTCTGATATTGCAACCAAGGGCTGTAATCGTGCAATCCTTTGTTTACACGGAACATACTTGGAACAGGGCCGTGTAATTGGGACCTGCCTCATTTAATCGTTCTCCTGTAATCCTACCCCCCTCCCCCTCCCTCTTAACGCACGCGTTACTCTCTCTCTTCTCGCGAATTCTCGCAATTAATCACACCCTGCCCAGGGTCTGACATTTCATTAGCTTTTTTTCATCTCTCTCTTTCTCTCGCTTTCTCCTCGCTATGCCCTCCTCGTATACTATATATATACATATATATATATATATATGTGGGCTCAATTTAATTAACATGCCAGTATTCAAGAGTTTAAATTTTTAATAATCAAATTATATTTTATAGGGAACTATGATTAAGGAAATTATACTTTTTTTTTTCTTTCCTAATGTGTGTTTTGTTATGTTGGGAAGTTTTGAGGGAAATTAATAAGGTAGCTGGGACAACAAGGGTACATGTCTATCTAGAGCGGTCGAGCCAGGGGTTTGAAATAACAAAACGTACCTTTGTGTTTTACTTTCGCTTCATTTGAATATTCAAGATTATTTCTACTTTTAAAAATGTATTGCTGTGGGTAATAGGAATAACACAGTATTACCAATATATAGTATTAGTACGTATTGCCCTGGGTAATGG
>CABFOV010010448.1:4621-16205 GCA_902141375.1 Timema poppense
CCCCCCCCCCTCTTTTAATTTTTACTGGACCTTGTTTTATTCGAAACTACGTTTTTATTTTCATTGGTTTGAATATATTTAGTGTGTACTAATAGTTTACGTTTCTTATTGTAAAACCTATTGCTTGTATTAAGGTGGGGATGTTGGCATCGGAAAAAAATACTAGTGTTTTGGCAATTTTTTTTGTCAACAAATAAATATTTCTTCAGAGTAGAGTTTAATTTTCTTCGCATGGTGACTGACCTCAATAGTTGTTGCCAAGGATGTCTTGGAATTTGATAACAACTTTTTTTCTCTTCATCTAAAAAGTTGTTCGTCTAATGCCACTATGCTCGTGACAGATATTCAACAAAAGTTGATATCACCGTGTGAAGAAAACTAAACTATGTTTTTTACTGGAGGAATATTTGATTATTTTTTTATCAAAAAAAAGTGTTTTTATAAAAACTGAATCAACGCTGGCCTTATCATGCGTCCTAAATTCACACCTTAAGTATATATTGATGGCCTATATTAAAACACCTATTGGTACTGGTTTATAACCCACGTTACCACATTTTGGATACATGGGGAAACTACCAAAGTTTTTAGTTTTCAAGGGATACTAAAAAAAATGCATTACATTTCAATAGAATATAGAGGCGACATCATACGTTTGTAAATACAAAATTTTAAGTTACGTCAGTGCTTTATAATTTAATATGTTTAGTCATTTTATTGTATTTTCTGAAGAATTATATATTATTTTATTCGTTAATGTATTATTCTTCTGGTTATCTGAAATTACATCTTTGATTTCAGATATTAATTCAAATCTCATACATCTTAACCTACTTTGTTTTCTTTTGATCACTTATAACAATAACATAAATAAAAAATTGTATTATTTAAAAAAGGTGATCACTTTTGTTGTTTTCTGAATTGTATTAATACTATCCAAAACTTTCAAATTATTGCTTTTAAAACAATTGGTGTTAAGTTAATTTATTGTAAGGCGGGATTTAATTAATAATAATATAACAAAATATTAACCACTATGTTATATTATATGTTAGTTGGTTATATTCTTTTTATCGCTAATGTATTTGAAACGCAAATAGTACCCAAACTATCTGGTAAAAATGACCCATGAATAATTAAATTTGACCCAGCACAGGATTTTAATCCCGACCACACGATACCTTCGGTTGGAAATATTACTTAGTCGTCCCTCTGATGTTGTATGGAACATTTCTTACCGTAATTAGTAAAAATAATATGACAATTCACGATTAAATAATAGTATAATCTTCATATTTATTTTGATATATTGTAAAAGTTAATTTATTTAACAATTAGTGTTTATTGATATTTCAGGAGGAGGTAGAAAGGAATGGGTCTGCCCTCCTCCCTTCAATACGAGCCTGCATGACATATGTAGGCCCCATTCCACCGTCTCTGTCTTTGGGTTGTGCTCCTGGATCACTTTCCTAGGAAAGGGTTTTTCAAACTGTGCTCCGTGGAGCCCTTGGGCTGCTCCATGGTCATCCATGAGGTAATCTTAGAATATTATTTTATTTATTTATTTCCCATAAAAAAAAATAGCATCATTAATTGAGAATATCAATTTTTTTTTTTCAAATTTGAATAAAGGGCATTTACCGAAAGCTTAGCCAACACATATGATATATTTCTCTTTGTTTTATACTTGTAAAATATAACTGACGCTCTTTAATGGTCAGAATATTAGAGTTAACATTTTTATGGGTGCTCCAGAATGTATTTTTTTCTGGTGCAAGTGTTCTTTTTATTTTAAAAAAATTGAAAATCCTCTCTTAGGACTTAAAGTATATTGATAGAGAATAGACCGTCCGATGTTTGTGGGTTTTCCGGATGTGTCGACAATATTTGGACGAGCTGGATGATTTGGAATCAGAGCGGGTCGTTTGACCTTAGAGAGAGAGAGAGAGAGAGAGAGAATGGATTGATTAGTGTTGACGGAAAATGAGGGGATACCTTAGATATGTTGTAAAGAGTCGGATCGGTGAATAGACGACTTGATACAGAAGTATAAAGCGAAATTTTCCGTATATTATTATAAGGTTTTATTAACGTTGTATTTTTGTTTATAATGTAACAAAATTGTCAACGCGTGTCACTATCATTCTCTTCGTTGACCCTGATTGGTATCGGTCTTACCTTGACGGACTATACTATGGCTCTATCCTATAAGCTGGACCATAGTTGAACACTGAAAGGTAAGCTCTATACCTTTTCAGGGTAAATCAAATAAACGAAGGGTATACACGAATAACTTTTCATAAAAAAAATAATCAAATTTTCTAGTGAAACTCAAAATTACATGATTTGTCCTATGGAAGCAGTATGTATTTTATTATCATTCCTAGAGTTAATAAAATAGTAATAATTAATGTTTTGATTCAATTTTAATATATATATATATATATATAGCACCACTTTCTGATTCTGAAAATACTTATGGTTAAAACGTATGTTTTATGAGGCTTCAATATGTATTTTTAAATGCAAAGGTATTTTCAAATATCTCACCATTGGTGTGATATTTTTTTTCTAAACTCGTTATCTTATACGTACTACACCAGATTTGTTTAAAAGTTCAACGGAGAACTAAATATTAATCATTTAATTTCGTCAATGAAAACGTAGTTGTATTTGAATCCCAAAAACTTAAAAACGAGATAAAGCTGGAATATAATTTAAATACATTTTACATTGGGGGGACCCGCCTCGATGGCGTAGATGGCTAACGCGCTAGTCGTGTTGAGCTCGACTGCTGAGGACAGGGAGATCAAGGTTCGAATCTCGGTCGGGTGAACTGGGGGTGGTTTTTCCTAAATGGTTTTCCACTCTCCATCCACGCATACGCGGGTTCACTTCCTCTAATTCAACCTTCCCAATTCCTAATCCATTAACGTATTTAGTACTTAAAGCGTATAACCCGAACGCGTAGTAAGACGCGGTGTTAAATATTATTATTAGTATTAGTATTAGTATTATTACATTGTAGGGCAGGGGGAGGGGGGAGCTTTACTTTTATCTGAATTTTAAGTTGAGTATGTAATTGTTTTTTAAATTTTATTTTGCACCAAAGCAAATATGTGTTTGTTTTGTATTGACTTCATTTACACAATATATCTTCTTTTAAACAATAGGTACAGGGCAGTAAATGACAATAATATTCCGTATGAATCAGCGTGGAAACTGTGACATGAGAGGTGTACGATCGAGACAAACTTACCTAAACACATTATAAAGTCACGACTCCTAACATTTGCCTCACATTAATAATTCTTAACCAAATATTTATAAATTAATATCTTTATTAAAAAATTATGAACAGCCTACAGGCGCTATTGCTCACATAGTTTGTGGGAAATCAACTAGAATATTATATTGTTGAAGCGTCAGCAGATGGAATTAATATTTGACACGGACATTGGAGATTCGCCTAAATGTGCAATATCTTTGGGTCTGTTACTTATAGCAAAGAGATTATGGGCTTCCAGCGTGGTCGTCGTTAGCAGGAGTTAAAAGGGGAAACTTGCCGATATTTTAAAAGATAGTGATGCCTATAGCTCCAGGGGAAATAAATACAAATGATCGATAAAGAAAGGTCATTTAAAGAGGTGTCATATTATTAGAAATCATGAAAACAAAGGCATAATAGCTACGTATTATTATAGCGGTATTGGAATGTCTCTCCCCAAAATATTATAGAATTGTAATACAATTTGTGATCCAAATTTTATTTAACTTTATTTATTACTGTTGCATCAGTATATAAACAAAGCCAACTAAATATAAAGCAACCAAAGTCATGATGTTCATTAAAGATATATTGTGTTTTATATAGTTAATAGGTTTTTTATGATTCCTAGATTCTCTTTTTTAAAAAAAATATCATGTTTACTCCGTAATTATAAAAAAAAATCAATTTCCTATATAAAATATCTCATAGCATAATTATATTATTGAATTTTAACTATGGCTCCAAAGGATGTTATTTTGGAAGGCATATCGGTTGATGGTTGAAAATCTGCCTCAGAAAGATTTACAGTTGTCTCACAGCATTTCTAGTAAAACAATATTAGACATTTGAAACATTTATAAATAACATACGGTACACCGAAATAAGATTGTGGAAGATGGCCAGCAGTCAACATTTAACTGGATAAATACAACCCTAAAGTCGTTAGTGCCAATAAACTTACTATTTAAGAATTAATTTTATTAATAAGAGATTTATGTTGCTTGAATTCAAAGACAATAATTTAGTTGCATTGTTAAATAACCTTTCTTTAATTTATCCTTACAATTCTTGCTTCCAAAATATAACCAAGTTAGTGTCCCCTAGTAGAAGATTAGATTGCTACAATTAAACAATTTTTGTTTTATAATTTTATTTGGTATTTAAAAGAAACATTACTGAAAAAAAAATTGTTTTAATATTTATCTCTATTAATATTTTGTTCATATCTAAATAATGGTCAGAGGCATAAAAAAAACTAAATTTAAACCAAAATGGTCGAAGCGACATGACCAGAGCACCAACGACCTTGCCAAGTCAAACTGCGCCTCACTAGCGCCGAAGGAAAACGGACGAACTAACCTACGTGTCTCACAATCTCAGTCATCCCAGGAGGGGAAGGCTTGCGGGGGGATGAACAGGTCCGGGGCCGCGGGGGGAGGTTGTTGCTGCTGCGCATGCGTTGACGTGCCTGTTATACCCGTGTTGAACTCTCTGGGAGACGCCTGCTGGTAAATATTCTGCTGGGGCGCCGCGGCGTCATCTTGCGTCAGAGTGAGCTCGATGTTCTGGTTGTCAGACTCGAGGTTGGCACTCTCTTCCTCCAGGGTGCTGTGTTTGATTCCGTAGTAGAAGTACACACCTAAACCTACAAACAACAAAACGTATAAATTATAAAAAAACATATTGTTTCGCGTGAACAAAAATCCCTACAGAGCTGTACCGACAGAGGCGTCGTAGTCTCTCCTTTCTTGTTCGGATAGTTTCACGCATAGCCATTTTAAAGCGCTGATGTCGCAAACAAAATCTATCCTAGAATAGGAAAAGGACCTTAGGTATCTTGGTATCACTTTTCACCACAATATAAACTGATATTTGATTATCGATAAAAAATATAATTTAGGGACATCAGGCGGTTTGATGAATTTTAATTAAAAATATTTAAAATAGATACAATGAGGTTAACATGTTTGTCTTTTTATTTTCCAAAAATTCATCATGGCTAAATATTCTCCAAATTACGTTGTTAGCAAATTGTGTGTGTATACATGTCTCAAAAACAGATTAGGTTAAAACAACCCACTTGGTTAACTTTGACCTTGAAGACGAGATTTTAAATAACCGTCTGGAATTGTTTTAAATTTATCCTACTTCCAGATGAATACTTGCTCAGTTTAAAAAAAATAATACACCCTCATTATGTGCCTTAAAGTGATATTTAAAAATAAACTGTGTGTTAATGTAATTAATGATGTTCTTACACATTTATTACCAACTGCCCCTACACACAGGAATGTAAGTTATCACCACTATACATACGACCTTCGAATCATCCTTATTTATCTTAACTAATTCAGCGTATCTTTGTAAATGCGGCATTGGAATTTATAGCTCCTAACATCATAGAGTAAGTATTTAAGTACTGTAGCTGAACAAAGGACCTCAGGTGTTTCGACTTGAAATATAAAATACAGTTTCGTAGATTGACTCGTCCTCATGATAATTTTTCCTGCTACTTCAATTCAATAGCATGTTGAAAACTCTAAACTCTGCCCTATCCATAGGTGAGTTTTAGGGGAACAGCCTACCTTGACTGTGAGCTAACAGTCTATAGTTACATAGCCAAGACGAAACATCCATATAAACCCATAACCAGTAATTGAAATTACAATAAAACAGCTCTGACAATTTTGACAAACGCTCATTTAAAAAGCAAAAAACAATAATATATATTTTTTTTTTAGAGAGAAACTCCTATTTTTCGAGTGAGTTTACAGTTTTTTCTGCTGCGGGTACAGTGGCTAACTGTGGATTCACACTTTCGCCGAAAAACTAGCGCAGAGCAAAAACGTGGTCACGTGACGAGCTCTAAAGCCAATCACAAAATTATTGCCTTATCGGTGCGAACTGTTCGTATAAAGTTCAACTCAATCTCCACTTTGTCCACTCTACCTGAAATAATCGGCACAGGAGGACCAATTAAATCTCGGAACCAACTATCTCAAATCAGCGCGCATGCGCATTTGACAATATGGGTAAGTGTGAGGAGATTTGAAATAACCTGTTGATATAAAGCGTGCGTATCGGTTTATTTGATTGTGGCACGATACAGCGTCATATTTGAAAATATCCATCGGGTGAATGATTTAAAATAGATGTGTATCCACTATAAAATAAAATATGTTGATAATCAGCTGTCTTAAGTTAGCGTTGCAATGCATCATGGGTAAACATACAGAGTGTGAGTTGCTGCGTCACTGATGCAGCAGATAAGCTTTCTATTTTTGGTGAACATGTGAATCAAGGTTTTTCTGTACAATCATTCTTTGTTTACATATACATGAAAACCAGGATTCGTTCATGGTTGTATACCGGTTAATAATATTATATATTTGGTTGAAAATGATAATAATAACTCATGTCTTGCTTAAATTGTTACAATTCTCATCATAGTGGTAAGATGAAAAAAAAATAGACGTTTTGCTTGAAACTTGAAACCTTTAAATTTATGGACAGTTTATAGACTTTAACAATTAATCCTCCAACTATAAATTTGAATGAGGCCTCGTTTGAAAGGCCTTTACTAATTATTAAAAGTGTAGAATACATTTTAACGGGATACTCTGCTACCATCACTGCACCAGCCACGGGTAATCCTATAAATTGCTTTGTGCTCTTGAGGCCGCACAAAGCTTTCTTTCGCCAATCTTCTAAAACCTTTCCTGAATACATTTCCCAAAGGCAGGTTAAGGGAAAACTGGTCATGCTGGGGACCAGTCTATTTATAAGACCATTATTTATTGATTGCCTTTATTTTGTTAAATTTAGGTTAAGTCAAGGCTCGTTTGCCTTGTCTTACACGTAACCAAACGACCATGAATAGACATTAAACTAACTGTTAAAGAGGCCCAAAAAAAATATGTAAAGTTTCTCTAAACAGTAGATATGAAGGGGGAAGTATTGCTTTACCTATTGTCATCCAGATGGTGAATCTGACCAGGGTGAGCACTGACAGTTTGAAGATGAGGTAAATGTTGACAGTGATGGCGATGGTCGGGACAAATGGGAGACCAGGAGTCATGAAGAGCAGAGTTTTTCTGAAACAATTATACCTTTCTTTGAGTCTGAGAAGCTAAGCCATGAGTTGGGACACTTCCACAGAGCACAGGAAAGTATATTTGGGACTGTGCCAAATATCAGAGTAGAAATGTGTTGGGATGCTGTCCCAGAGCGTAGCATAGCCCCATCAGGACGCAGAACACAGTCTCGATAATATGATTATTACAATTTGGAAACTCCTCATATACAATATTAATTGATGCTAGGTGCTAACTGATTAGTATAATACACCAAAAGAATGCCATGAATAGAGTGTATGCTTGGATAATTTTATACAAAACTTTATTAGTTGGACAGCTGGATTTGCATTAGTCAAATAATCATTTCAGCAGATTCTTGGTGACTCCGGATATTCTAGTACATACTGATGAGCGTTCTTTCAAAAAAAAATTACAAATTGTATGCGATTGAAGTGATCTTACAACTTGAAATAGGTTAATGATTTTGAAAGACAAGGTTAACGATATGTCCATCAATTTACTGATGATATAAGTAAATGGTCTATGGTTGAGTGGGATTTTCTGTTCACTCACCTATTCTGGGGTTTCCTAGAGATGACTAGCAGAACGGCGAAGATGGCCAGAAGGAAAAGCACGAGGAAGAAGGTGGTGGCGGCGTTCATAGACCCCATCCCGCACACCACGATGAGGTCGAACACGAATATGAGGAGATAGAGTAGACCTACCATCTTCATTACGAACATGCCAGACTCTTCCGTGGCTGGCCCAGAGTCCACCCAGGGGAAGATGGCAGGACACAAGTAGGTAGCAGCCTGAGAACAAAGGAACATCAATATGAGGAGGTAGCTCAGATCTATCATTCTAGTCTGGTCGGCTTAATATCCTCCCGGAATATAATAGTGAGACACAAGTAGGTCGCGGCCAGTGAACAGGGGAACATCAATATGAGGAGGTAGCTCAAATCTAGCATTCTAGTCTGGTCAGCTTGATATCCTCCCGGAATATAATAACGGGACATAGATAGTTCACTGCCTTAGAACAGAGGGACGTGGAGCTGAAAAAATATATAAGACCTATCATTCCAAGCTGGCCAGGTATACGCACAACGATCATTGTTAAAAAATAATATGATATTATAAGTAAGCTTGGATACAAACAAGGAAATCTCAGTGGTAGAGAATTTTCACTCAAATCCAAAGGTCCTGGGTAAAATTCCCGTGTCTAGGCTCTCATTTTTTTACTTAATTTTATAACATGACAGATGTAAAGGAACAATAAATGTTCATATCTCAAGAGCCTTATTTTTCTTAAGCTAGAAAGAAACCTTGAAATAATATATGGAAGTTTATTGTAGTATATACCTGCAGCCGCCTGCCTATATAACCCAACTTGGGCCCCACTGCCCCTGCCACGCCTCCACCCCCTGAGCCGCCACCCCCGGAACTTCCCCCGTGCAGGGTCCCGTAGAACTTGTTCTCGCTGCGGTCCGACACCAGGAATTGGTCGTCCCTCATGGAGAAGTCCTCTTCCGGCTCCTCTCCAGGGTAGGTGTCGTCGCTATCTGGAGAGCTGGAACAGGGGAGTGAGTCAAGAGACAGGTGCCCGTTGAGGCGATGTTGGGGTGTGTTTAGTTTAATACTAGCTATGTTTTAGCACTTAGCATTTATATTTGTAAACCCAAGCACACATTGGATTAGATACATTATTTAGACATTACATACACCCAACTGAGGTTGAATTTAGGCAGTCTGGTATAATAAACTCCAAATAGCTTGTGTTGCCCCTGTTTTCAGTAGAAATATGCATGATCCATCCTTATATTTATAAATGCACCTTGCGTGCTACCAGCGCCTCTATATAAAACTATACGAACTAACAGCCGTAACGGTGAATACATAAATCCTCTTTGATCATAGGCATCGCCTTGTATGGCATAAAATACGATAGTCACTGACATAGAAATAATCGTTGATACAATGTACAACTCATTTAGTCAAAGTCCTTTTTAATTTTGAAAATTGTATTTATAAACTTCCTCTGGTGCAAAAAAATTGATACTCTTATAAATACTCTCTTGAGCTTTAATAGCCACGATTTTGTCATGCAACTGTAAATATATCTTATAGTTATGACACTTGTGTCAGGTTTTATTGGAGCATATTTAGAACTGTTCTTTTCCATACTATACTAATAGTTTTTTGGAGAGTGGACCTTACTAATGTTTTAATGTCAAGGTATTTTTAAAAAACATAGTTGTTTCTCTACAAATCCAATACGTATTCGAAAAGTGGCAAGTAAATCATATTTAGAAATACGTATGTAATGTCTTATCTTTACTACAGTCTTGAAATTTCTCTTTGAATTTTAAGTCAAAATACCTTCTGTTAATTTCTCTTTGGATTTCAAGTTGAAATATATTCTGTAATTATTTCTCTTTGGATTTTAGGTTGAAATATCTTCTGTAATTATTTCTCTTTGGATTTCAAGTTAGAATGTCTTCTGTAAGTATTTCTCTTTGGATTTCAAGTTGGAATATATTCTGTAAGTATTTCTCTTTGGATTTCAAGTTGGAATATCTTCTGTAATTATTTCTCTTTGGATTTCAAGTTGGAATATCTTCTGTAATTATTTCTCTTTGGATTTCAAGTTGGAATGTCTTCTGTAATTATTTCTCTTTGGATTTCAAGTTGGAATGTCTTCTGTAAGTATTTCTCTTTGGATTTCAAGTTGAAATATATTTTGTGATTTTTCTTTGGATTTAAAGTTTAAATATATCATGTAATTTTTTTCTTGGATTTCAAGTTGATATTTTCCATTGGTGGTCAAGCTAGACCAGAAACACACTAATAAAACATTCAGTATTACATTCAGTATTACATTCATTATATTCACAGAGAATAAGCATTGCAAAGATGAATATCAATATATGTGAACATCCAAAAAAAAAAAAAGTTAGACGTAGTCAATCGATTTCTTAGAATTTTAAACTTGAAATGCTGTATGATTGACTGCTATCTTTAAATGGATAGCCATGTCGTAAAAACATGTGCAAACGTCGTTTGGCCTATGTTAAAAAATGTCTCTAACACATTTTTTTAATACTAGTCCACGTATTTGGCAGTAATCGCGAGACAAACATCAAAACAAATGACAGATGAATACCTTCTCGTGACGCGGCGAACCATCACCCTCTGTTGGTGGTGCAGGGAAGCTGGTGCGTGTGTGGGAGGAGGGGGAGGCTGCGGCAGCGCTGTCTGTTGGGTTTCTCCGGTACCAAGAGCAGCCCTCAACTGGTCCGGGTGTAACTGGTTGCCGTACAGCACCTGGCAGGCGGAAAACAACATGTTTACGTCTCTACAGAGTTTCTGGGATCATATTTGGTTCAACTCAAAAAGGTCGAGATAAGATTTTAGGCTTGGATGCTAAGAAATTTATAAATACATTATTAATGTGAACTATTTTGATGGTTTTTTTTTTTAATTTAAAGTTGTATGTAAATGTTAATTAATTATTTACTTAATACTTGATTATTTAATTAATAACATACGAGCGTTATCGACCAATCATGCTAGTGATTTTAGGGATTAGAAANTATGTAAATGTTAATTAATTATTTACTTAATACTTGATTATTTAATTAATAACATACGAGCGTTATCGACCAATCATGCTAGTGATTTTAGGGATTAGAAAGGCTGTATATAGATTAAGTTTAACCGAATTTGCGTGGAAAGAGAGTAGAAAACCATTTTGGAAAAACCACCTTCGGTACACACGACTGAGATTCAAACCTCGGTCTCCCCGTCATCAACAGTCTAGTCTACTGGTATAGTAACACCTTAGACCGTGTGGCCACCGAAGCGTGTTATAAGACAGTCGAACACTAGATCTGCATTACTAATTGAGCTACAAAGATAAATGCCTACTTGTTTATAAATTCTAGTATCTACTTACTATCTAAAGATAATACTACCCATTTAATGTGGATCTTAACCCACACGAATGGACACGCAACCAAAGATGTCAGGATTTTATAGTTTGCCTAACCACGTGGGAGGTCATGGTTCAGGCCTTGACTGTGTGTATCTAGGTAGTTTCATAGTAAAGGGTTTTATACGCTTGCTGGACGCAAATGCGTGTACATTTCCTCTAAAACTCAGTCTTTCTCATCTCTACGACCTTAGTGTGGGTCTAAATGTGCTGGTAGCATGGATGGATGGATGGAGGGAGGGGGGGG
>CABFOV010010450.1:0-16202 GCA_902141375.1 Timema poppense
TCCTCATTACATGTCCATACCATCTCAGTCTTGCTTCCTCTACTATCTCATGTACTCCACTATCCTCATTACATGTCCATACTATCTCAGTCTTGCTTCCTCTACTATTTCATGTTCTCCTACTTTTCCCCGGATAACTTCGTTCCTAATCTTGTTTCTCCTCGTGACAGCTCGAGTAAGGGTTTGTTTCGCTCACCGGCTTACGAGGCCTGTCGTGGTAAATCTCTTTATATTACGTGCAAATTTTAATTTGTTTAAGTATTATTCCAGACCACATCAGGACAGTGTTTGTTTTTTTCAAACAAATACTGGCAGCTATACCTGCGTGGTGGAATTTCATGCGTATTTTTGAATATTTTAGACATCACATATGATGACTTTAATTTGCATGTAAATTCTGACTCTACAGAGCAGGATCTGTTTTTATTAAATACGCTTTGCATTTCTTAAGATTTTGCCATCGACAAACGAACACCATTTTTTTTCATTTCATTTAATGCAATAAATGGTTTGAAGAAAATATGTTTGGTTATAAAACTTATGCGGCAAGGAAATATATCTAGCTTGAGTAGATAAATGTAATTTTACGCGAAACATAATTCATAAAAAGTAATATGCACTTTCAAAATGTTTTTATATACATGTGCTTTTTAAAAAAACACATTGGAGGCTACAAAAGGGAGGGGGATATATTATCATATGTAAAATATTTGTGTTGAAGTCATTGTCTTGTTCTAGGAATCGTCGTCTCTGTTGTGAAGCAAATTCTTGCAAAACCCCGTGTAATACAAGATACAAGACACCACACAGACACGTGCAGCGGGCGGGCGGAACGCTTTTAAACCACGAGGGCGTTCCGGCCCACTTTGAGTACTGGTTTCACATCAGTTAAATAAATACTAATTTGATTAAACTCAATCAAGTATAATTTAACATTCGTGAAACTACTGTATCCCGGTTAATCCGAACGCGCTTCGGTCCCAATTGATTCGGATTAACCAGGTCCTAGTGTATTGCTAATTTTAAGCTATTTCCTAAAACTTTGACACGTACCTTTTATGTTCAAAAAGCACAATACATATTTTAGTCCCATATAATGTGTAATCAATACACTTAGTAACAATCAAGATTAACTTTCATTAAATGTCCACCATGTGATTGGGCCTAGACCAACTTTTAGTTTGCAATATTTTTTTGCTAAGATGAAATATTAATTTGGAATGTTCCTTCTGATGTGACCCCCTTACAGGTAAAGGTCACCCACTCCTACTGTATCCAGACTAACACACTTCCCAAGCTCTTGCAAAGTTCTCAATCATTTCTCTGGCCTTCTCAAAAAATGTTTTAGCGTTATAGCTTATGTCAACATTAATTGTATGGTCATTTAGTGATAGTTTTACAAACAAAGCAGTAATGTTTTTAGTTCTAACTGTTGCACACAGATAGCAGGACACCTTCTGCCATCTAAACGCCAAAGTTAGAACCAAAACCACTTACAATAATTCTCCAGTGAAGGGGAGGTATATTATGAGTGACGGGACGATCTCTGGATAGCTCAGTGGTAAAACATTGGTGTGTTAAGTCCCAGGTTTCGATTCCCGTGTACGGGAATCATTTCTCAAATTATTAGAAAAATCTTAAAGATAATTGAGGGTTGTTTTAGTGGTTTTTAGACAAAGGATGACATTCTCATAATAAATATTGCTTTGGAAGTATACTTCCTTTCAAGTAGGCGGCGCCCTTAATATCAATAACATAAATGAAGGAAAGGGTCTGCTTCAGGATTCTATTTAGTATCATGTTACACAAAAAGAGTAGTATTTATTATAACAATGTACTCTAGTTCAACAGAGTTAGGAATGCCAAATCTCAGGCCCCGCAGCAGGTGAAAGTATCGTCAACGGACCAGAGTACAAAGGTACAGCCCAAGCTTGAATAATTCGTGATATTTTTTATGATCGTTTTGAGTATAGTACGCAGCCGATGTATAGGACCATGACATTAATTTTATTAAAAGGTGCTACTTTGTGCCAACACTTTTCAAAAGGACATTTTAGTGTAAATAAGCACCGGCAATATGGTTACCACATTTATGCAGTGTATAGTATAATGTGCATCGTTACACTGTATAACTAGCCTATGATACATAATTGGTCCATAATCATTTCACACTCAGCGATCTTGAATAAGTAGAATTCGGATACAACTATTCTCAAATTTAAGTCTAAGTTACCTAAGAATAAGTCAAACAGTGAATTGAGTGGATCCGTATAAACGGTACATTCAACAAGGATCATGAATATTTTAATCAGCTGATTTACAGTGCGATTTGCTCACAGAGAGGGTCACAATATTATTTTGGTGCCAAATAAAATGATTTGTAAATCTCTAAGACAGGGCTGAGAGTTTGAAGCACAGTGGGAAACACTTACACTTGCTGGAGTTGTTAGAAAATATATTTTAAAGATACAAAGGTCCAAAACGATCTATTTTGATTGCGAATTTACTCCTGGTTACCACGGAAAATCTGTGTCCAGCTCTCTTTCGACTTCTCTGAGCATTATTTTGAATGGCCCTAGCATTGATCGGAAAGAAGTGTGCATCTCAAACCACTCCTACCATTTCACAACTTACAGGATGTCCGAAAAGTTAATGTGCAGTAATGTATCACGTGTCTCGTTGCAGTTCTCTCCGTAATACATGTTGGAAATGTCCCCCTACGATTTGAAGACATGTCTGGACACGCTGTATCATATCACATGAAGATGCGTGTCCAGACTTGTTCTCGGGTTCATGGGGGGGCATTTTTCAGCGGTAGTACGGGTAGGTGTTCCAAGGCTAGCTAAGCCTGGTTCACAGGAACGAAAGCAAGACTACACGAGTGTGGGTAGGTGTTCCAAGGCATAGCTAAGCCTGGTTCACAGGAATGAAAGCAAGACTACACGAGTGTGGGTAGGTGTTCCAAGGCTAGCTAAGCCTGGTTCACAGGAATGAAAGAAAGACTACACGAGGACTCTTTCAGCTATTGGATTGAAGCCGTCTCGATTGGTACCAGTTAATATACCTGCCTTTAATTTTAATGCCAAAATTTTTATGTTTGATCCAGTTTTGGAATAGATAAGAAAGGATTGCTTATATAGGCGGAAACATCTGTCAAACTTCTCCTGAACCAAAAGAGCCCATTTTAAGCTAAAACTCACACTTCTCTAGTAGTTCCGACAGAAATAAAAGAGCATAGTCACAGATCTGAAACATCATTACTCCTCTCTTTTCCAGATGACTCAAAATGAATATCCATGATGAAGCAAGCCACTGATGTTTTGAATAAGGCGAGTGAAGCTCCCAACCCAAGACGAACTCATTATGTATGTCGAGAACTAGGTCGGTAGCTCTGCTAGGTCATCTTCAGTGCAGTACTCAAATGCTTGTGAAGTCAGAAATATAGATACGTTGGACATAAGTCTCCTTTCTGAGAAGTGCTCATATCAAGAAAACTCTCCACGGTCCCCCAGCCTATGTGTGTGTTTTCATTTTTGGGTTGCTTTTTTTTAATGAGTCTTCCTACCCGTTCAGGATATTCAAGTTCAACTAAGTCTGGTGGGGTAGGAATGAGTTAAGTGGAATTTATATTGAATGTATTTGTCAGCACGTTTCCAAAGAGTATTTACTCTATTGGCGATTCTGTCACATTGTATAAGTGGCGCGCGCTCAGAGAAATAAGCAATTTCAGTTCCAGGATATGATCCTTGGACTAGAGTAGCGGATGTACACTAGAGAACCCTTGGGAATACCCCTGTGCAATCTTCATTTGCTCTTTAACGCAACTATGTTTGTAGATTACACCATAGTAGTTGTAATGTACCTACCTACAAGACATGCTTATCCTTCAAGGTGCGGCAGAAGGGGGGACAAGTATTGTTACAGTTTTTATAGAACTTTATTACAATCACAAGATGTTGATTTGTCGAAAGATACTCAGTTGATAAGCGATGTTTTGGAAACTTTGTAGGTATCCAGAAACAAATTTAGGGCCAGTTTCATAGTCAAATTTAGTACGCCTCAAGTGCGGCGCTACACTAAATACAAGACGACACCTACCTAAACTCGAATGGAATGGGCCGTTCTCGCATAGGAAACTGGCCCATTCCATTCTGGTTTAGGTAGGTGTCGTCTTGTACTTAGTGTAGCGCCGCACTTGAGGCGTACTAACGTTGACTATGAAACTGGCCCTTAGTATTTTATGCGAAAGTGCGAAGAACATGACATTATTATGGAGAATAGAACCAAAACTAGAGAGTCAGTCGGCCGGCTCCCACAAAGCTAGGTTCAGGTAGCGACCTGACCTCCTCTTCATATAATCCTATCTCACAAAGAGCTTATGCAGGCTGCCCATTAAGATTACAATGGTCTTTTATTATGAATATGCTCAAAGTGAGTCGTTTAAGGAGGTGACTGTATCACTGAGCATTGGCAATAGCGAGCCCCAGTGCTCGAGGACACAAGGAGTGCAACGATATTCCCTCCCGTCAGGCTGAGGATCTGGTCCACATGAAGAATACATACAGACACAGACAGACAATTTACTATAGTGCTACACCCAAGAAGAGTCTTGGAGCCAGACATTTGGATGCTGTCTGCTGTGACGCAACATGGACCATCACATTGATCTAATATAAATGGGGAGTGTTTCTGACCAGGCACTAGCGGCAAAGCTGCTAGATCACCATGTACACCATCAAGTAACCTACTTTGTATTGATTCTCTCAAAGTTTTATGGAAGGTTTCTGGATCAATTGGGAGTAATAATTTCTATAAACACTCCCATAGAGAGAAATTACCTGAAATCATAGATTTGTGTCCTGAATAGACAATTTTATGAAAATAAAATAGGTGAGCCCTCATGTTACATGAAGGTGTATACATGTCGTTCCAGTGTGTAAGGTAAAGAAAGGTTGAGTTTTATATAGGCCTGTATAGCAAACTTATTTGGAAAGAAAATATGAAGAGAGTGTCTTGTGTGGTTTATGAATGAATAAATAAATAATTACAATTTGTAAGCCTACATTAACGGCTGGCGCAATTACCTTCGTGCTTGAGCTACTTGCTATAAATGATCATGATTTTATTTTTAAATGCAATATGAACTTTATTTAAAAAACATTAGATAGCATTTTTTGGTTGAAAATCATTCATAAAAAAGTTTGGGCTGGGCCAATTTGCTATTTAGCCAATCAAGTCGCTCCAGATCATCTGATATATTTTCTTTTCAATATAACAACACACACAATTTTGAAATAATTATTTATAAAATTAATTTAATCTATTATACATTTTACTAAGCCATCTAAAACTAAAAAACTAAAATAGACATGCTAATACTTAAAGGGAAGTATACTGCAGACAGATGTTGTAATCCCAGAGATTTATATCGTTAATAAATATTCGG
Organism: Timema poppense; assembly: GCA_902141375.1. Lineage (NCBI taxonomy): Eukaryota > Metazoa > Arthropoda > Insecta > Phasmatodea > Timematidae > Timema > Timema poppense. Next base: position 5,447 of record CABFOV010010450.1, read on the forward strand.
AATAATAACTATTGCTAAGTGGTAGTGCATATCTAGTGTAATAAAAATTTTGCAAATTCCTAAGATTGTGAATTTTTGTAATAAACTAGTATTTATTTTTCCATTATGTGTACCTAAAAATTTTATTAATATAAAAAATACAATTAGGGCCTGGAAATCAAAACAATATGTACTAAAAACCAAATAAAAATAATTGGCAAATTAAATTTAATAAAATTATATTAACCAATAAATTGTTATAATTAGTTATTAAGGTCAATAAACAATAGCCAAAGAGATCACAGGCCTGTCAGCCTGTCCTCACACTAGGCCTGCCTGTCTGACTGTCCTCACACTAGGCTAAGGACCAATAACAGCCTCCGTTCCCTAACTTACACCTTCCAGCAACAGAAAAAAGAGAAAGATTGTCTTCCATGACGAGTCGTCACCGCCACTAAGTGCAAGTTTGAACATACATTGACCAAAAATTAATATTAAAAATATGAGCTGACAAAAGTTTGGTGGTGAACAGTTGGGTAGGTCGGTTCAATCAGTTTACAACCCTTCAAGGTGGTCAGTTGATTCCTTAAGCAGGGATGTTTGTTGACAAAATAAATAGTGTTTTTATTTCAAGAGCCCAAATTTAAGTTCTTTGTTGCTTATAGGTCTTAGTGATCTGTTGTTAGTGTTATATGTATTTTATTTTACTAATTTAAATATTAAACCTAACTGCAATTATATAGATTTAATAATTAATTCATTATTTTGATCTGTGCTAAGTGTAAATTCCTATTAGCTTTAGCTTAAGTAATTTGTTTGCATATTAATATAAAAATTGAGACTTGGTACCGGTTCGTTCCTTCAAGAAAATTTTCCCAAGTAGACTCAAATTAACAAACATATGCACATTTTTCCGAACTTAGTGAAAGTGATCAAGAAATCAAGAAACTTTGAACCACTAGAGACAAGATGTACATGGATAGAATATCAACATAACCTCAAGAGACAAGATGTACATGGATAGAACATCAACATAATCTCAAGAGACAAGATGTACATGGATAGAACATCAACATAGCCTCAAGAGACAAGATGTAAATGGATAAAACATCAACATAACCTCAAGAGACAAGTTGTACATGGATAGAACATCAACATAACCTCAAGAGACAAGATGTACATGGATAAAACATCAACATAACCTCAAGAGACAAGAATGTACATGGATAAAACATCAACATAACCTCAAGAGACAAAATGTGTTGCTATAGATCATTCAATTACATCTGCAGTTGCATCCATTAATGTGGGTTAGCTATTTAATTGCACATGTGTTTCGAATTGTGTCTTTTGTGAGAGTTGCCTCTTGACCTTATCAATGAATTGAAAATACTTGGATCCATCAAATGTTTTTTCCTTAGTTTTTTATTTGACAATGTTGTCTTCAAAGTGTGCACAATAGAGGGACATAATAAAGGATAGTGTATTTTTGTACTAAAAAAAAATTGTAAGTGAGCCAATGAAGAAAATTAATTATTTGGCATCTGTTACATCAATAGATTAACTGATACAGGTGTAACAATAAAGTGATCCCCTGAAGAATCTGCTAAGCTTATTATTAATTCACCTACTTAGCAGTCTAACAGTCAACCTCGGTGGATTTTGGGTAAGGTGCTCGCCTCAGGACCCGATGTTCGTGGGTTCAAACCCAACTGGTGTCGACAAATTTTTCTTGAGTGATAAAAATTAATTTGGAGGTGAAATAAAGCCATTGGTCTAATGTCAATTGTTGCATGTAAAAGAACCCTGGGACGTATGTGAAAATATCTTCCCCCCAAAAAATTGTCAGGCCCTGTCGTTCTCGCTCATAGAAGAAATACACTAGTGTGATGATGGTTGAAGATGTCAACCAGCTTGTAATGTATTCCACACTTGCTCCTGGAGACAGGTTTTTTTCTCTATAAAACCTGGCTGCAGAAAGTGTATTCATAAAAATTATTTACCGGTACTAATAGTATTATTATTATTATTACCACGTCTTACTACCCGTTCGGGCTATGCGCACTTACGCTAATGTGTAATGGGTAGGGTGATTGTGAGATGAAATGGAGGACCTACAGTTTAACGTGGAATCCGAACCACACGTGGAATCCGAACCACGGTGGAGGCCTGGTATTCCCCACATTCACAAGATGTCTTGTCAGAGGGGAAGGAAGGGTTTGGTAGTTAGATAAATTTATGCCGGGACCGGGGATTGAACCCCGGCCGCCAGCATAGAAGTCTGACACCTTACCCCGATACCGCCAGGTCACCAATAGGGCTATTGAAGACAAACTTGTATTCATGTGTGTCTCAAGTAGCTGTGACCCTGTCACACCTTTGCTTTATTTGGGTCACCAATAACTTACCTAAATACGTGTAAACATTTTAATGTATTTATTGAGACAACAAACGCTGAGCCTAATAATTTAGCACAAACTGCTAAACAAATAATTTAAAAGTTTTATCCAGGTTCCCTCTATTTTCATATTACAAAATCCCCTGTTTTACAGGTTTTCCAAAAGAGCTTGCCATTTTTCCAGACACTTTAGAAATTAAATTTCATTTTACATAAAACTGACTATTGTGAAGTCATCCATTAATGTTAAATACAGGATGATCTGATCTTGATGGACAAATGAATGAAGCTGCTGTGTTTCAAGATGAAAAGGAGGGGTTTGGGGGAGATAAAACAGGAATTTGAATCAGTCGGCTTAGTCGTTAGCTTTTCCTTCTAAGCAAGGTCCTTCTACTTATAGTTTGAAGTTTAATGTCTTGAATTCATAAATATTTTGATTTTTTATGGTTTAAAATAACACAACACATCCAAACTCAACCTAGACTTAAAGAACAGAACCAAAAGTAAATGTTCCAAAAGTAAAATAAGCCTCTAAATCATCTAAAAATATCACTATCACTAGAAAATTATAATGTCACTAACAAAACACTAAAATGGAATTGAAAGCATGATAAGGAAGAGGGTGGCAGTGGGGCTTTGGGGGAGGGGGAGGGAGTAATATTAGACTCCTGTTAAGTGACTTTAAACAAGACATTGAGAAGCAGCTCTTGAATAGTGAACTAGTTACTAAATGTGCCAGTGTGGACAATTTAAATAAAAAGTTATTATTGGATTTTGAAAAAATGTGTCATTTAATGTAAGTGTGATGATATGTCGCTTAATAGAGGGTACAAACAGCTTTTTAGAAAACCAAATTTTTGGGGTTGGAGAGGGGTGGGGGGCACTAAGGCTGAGTTTATGGACCCAAGGGTGTGATGACCCTAATAAGTTTGGGAACAACTGAATAATCACACTAATCTTTCCACGAGGTCAGTTAGCGATAAAATAACATTAGGTAGGGCCTGCCTAACACATGCCAGGTGTCTAGCTGGCTTTTGGCTGCCTTTGATACTTTTCACTTGCATTTCAGAAACAGATATGTTATTCTCACCATGACTTTTATAATAATAATAATAATTATTATTATTATTATGCATCGTTTTGGTGAGGTTATTAAAAATGTATGTTTAAAATAACTCTAGTTTAAGGAGGGCGCCACGCAGATGTTCAGCTCTAATATAATATTTAACTCTACAATGCGCTATTTCAAAATACATGGCATCTACTCAACTTGACCAATGAGATTCCCGACTTTTTCCCTGATTTCCCCTGATAATTTCCTGAGATTCCCGACTAAAAAGTTGACACATCCTTCTAACTCCCCCTCTCCCACCTCATTTTTCTACTAATCTTTTTTATTAATAATTATTTTAAAATTTAAATAAACATATTTTTTTTATTTGTATTAACATTGTTTACTAGGAATTATAAAATATATTACACAGCTACAAACAAACAAAAACTACAGTTTGAATAACATTATTATTTACAGATTTAAAGATTATTATATTTCATATTTTGAGTAAAATCACATTTTCCCGGATATTTGTTGTAATTTATCAAATTCCCGACTTATTCCCGTTTTTTCCCGATCACTTCAAATTCCCGGCTAATTCCCGTTTTCCCTGATTTTCCCATAATGGTAGACACCCTGAAATATGGTCCACACCAAAATAAGATAGAAAGTTAACAACAAAACTATTTTTCATTAACCACCCTAAAGTTTGAACTTTATTAGCAGACAATATGTGTGACAATGCGACATTAAATAATTTTTAATGAGTTTTTAAGCATATTTGCTGAGCTATGAGAATAGGTTTGATGAAAAATGGCTCTAGATTTAGCCTTTCTCTAAAACAGGTCTGGCCAAACCAGATTGCTCCGTGGACCACTTTGACGAACTATAATTTCGCCGTGGGCCACACATAAGATAAAACACTATTTTGAAAATAGAAAATAAAATGCCATAAACATATATTCTATTCATTGATTTTACTATATACCCACATACATCTATGAGGTGATAGCTTTTCTTTGTGATCATACAATTTAAAAAAAAATCTACTCCAATATTGGTAATTGCACATCTTGATTGATTTAACTGATTTTCATTTGTTAATAAAGTTCAAAATTAACATTTATGAAATTGAAAAATGAAAATTTCTCAAGCATATGTGGGTCCAAAGGCGCTTACAGTTTTTTGTGCAAAATATATTATTTTGGGATTCTTTTCCCCTGTCGCATACGAGTTATAAAAGTATATTTTTAATGTTGTGGCGTGAATATGTTTTAAGTCATTGTTGCTCTGTAAATCAATTACTTACATCTGTAGAGTTTATGGGACAGTAGAAACATCAACGTGAAATGGAGAGCAAAATTTTTCAAACACTTTATGATTTTTTTGCGAATTCTGAGAAATAACGTTCAAAGGAAGCTGAAAGTTTGTTTTATGTAACTACAAACATAAGCAGTTAAATTATCTTTCCCCTGCAAATCCCTGTTAAGTTGGCTAAATTTTTCCTTTATATCTACAAAAAACTTAAGTCCGACAACCACTCTTAGTCATTTAAAAATCTCGATTTCCTCCCTTAACTCAATCAGTTTAAACATTTTCCAAGACTCGGCCATCTTACAATGTTTGGGACATGATTCTATCAAGAAATCGTTGAAATGGCGATGCTTAAGTGCGTGCAACTGATTTAGTTTACTCTTTTTAGAACCACATTCGTGACATGGTTCATTGACAACACATGACCGCATTAATTTTGGATGACACAGTGGATGACAAACACAGCAATTGTTTTAATGGTTCTCACTTCAAACTAGTTCATAAATAGCGTCACAGCTCCTTTATTTTCCCTAACATAGCCGGTGGTCCATCAGGAGAGCGTCTCTAAATGCAAACTGTTGTCGGACAAACACTTTATGTTGTTTGAAAAAGATCTTACCCCTTAAAAGTATATTTCAAACTTAAAGTGTTCAGAATTCATTCTGTCACATGGAATAAATATTGCAAGTTGAGGTAGGTTTGAAACACCCGGACTCTTTTCGGATAGTAAAAAATAGCATAGAATTCTTTGATCCGACAAGTACCGGATATCTGTTATTTCAGCTGAAATATAGTTATATTAGTCGTCATCTGTTTGCGTGTTTCAAAGTTATACTGGGGATGGCAACCCCTCTCCCCTCGTACCTACATTCATAGACTCTCAGCGTTGTCAGTTGTCACTGAGTGCGAGCAACAGAGAGGAGAGAGCCCACCGCAACACTGAAATGACCTTGAAACACACATCTTCCTGAATCTGAGTACTATGATGACATATGGCTTGATGTGCAGTTTGAATTGGAAGTTTTATAGATGAACTCTTTAAAATTAACAAACCAAACAAGACTTATATTTTTAGAATGAAAAATTTTAGTGATTTTCAAACAACGTTCTGATCGAAAGTGGGCTTAGAAGGCTATAAAAATTAGGGTGTGGTCATTGTCTCATTAAGGATGTTTTTGTCTCCCTGTAAGAGTGGTTTTTTTTGCAGGTAAATTCCTTTAAATTACCTCATCATGCCTTCGTTAAGTTACACCTGCAGGAATTGTTAATAGTCTAACCCTCGAGTTTTCAACGTGTCAATAAATATAATTACCTACTATAACCTCATGGTACCCCATTTAATATATCGGCTATAGTGTGTGCCGAGGGCGACAACTTTTTTTCTGTCAAATTATGAATAATTCAATATTTCCGAGCACTCATTAGAACAAAAACATAGGCAAATTTTTGATAACAAAAAAAATGTGAAACAATACTAATTTGTTAAAAGAAACCCTAAAAAACTCAGTTGAATGCTATTTTAAAGCACGGTCTTCTCTAGTCCTATTTTACTAAGCTGTCCTGATTCTTCAATTCCTTCTAACAAAAAGAGTCTTAAGTTAAAACAATAGTTAGTCCAAATTTTTAGTCACATATTAAAGGATAGGTTAAGCTAGAAAGGTTGTTTTTTATGTTGTTTAAAATACTAAAAATAGTATGCACAAAAAAAATGTTGTCGCGCGCTAAAATATTTGTTACACAGGTGAGATGTGTTATGATCTACTTTCGATTGTCTCGTGGTAAGGTATTGAAGGTTTTATTAATCATGATAGTAAAACCATAATTAGGCTACTCCTTTACAAGAATTAGGTTAGTTACTTAAAAAAGAAAACTGAAAGTACATGTAAATGGTTAATGCGTATTAATAAATATGTTGTTTCACCCACACATCAACAGGTTTATGTGGACAAACATCTGTGCAAGAAATTAAATTGAAGACTTACAAGCAGTGCTATGTGATCTGGCAGATTTTAATTAAGTAAATTAGGTGAGTTTTATAGTAATATTTTTACAATAACTAGGCTATTAGAAACGGGGAAAAAAGTCATCTTTCAGGTGGATTATGAAGTTTTAATTTCTTTTCTTTAGAATTATTTCACATTATTTGTTTTCCAGAAATGTTTTGTGTTTGTTGTGTGCGAGTGGCTAAGTATAAGTGCTAGAAAACATTACATTTCTAATAGTTTAACAAAGAAATACAATTTAAAAAATCCTGCCCTCGGCTCATACAATCCCCAACAAATCATTACAGTAATGTTAGGACTAATGTCTCCAAATTTCACACATTCGTATGATCATTAGTTTTTATCAAGATATTTACGCTACAGGAACTACATTTATTTTAATGGCCTATGTACTTTAAAAAGACTAATAGAAGAGCGTTTTAAAAACCAAAAGGAGAAATTTGACACTGCTAAATAGCAAATTGAAATTCAATGGTGGTCTTTTTTAGAAAAGATAAAGTAGGTTGGTGAGTAAATGTCTACCCTAATGATGAAAAGCCCTTTATATAACATAATAATTTCAGAGTTAATGAGCTTAAAATCTAGCAAACCTATAAATAAGGTTAAATGTCCATAGTAAAAACTTATTGAATACATTATTTGTAGAAGTTTTAGAGAAGTGCAGTGATCCTAACCTCAAAATGGTAAAATAATAAATTATCTGTAGAAGTTTTAGAGACGTGTAGTAATCCTAACCTCAAAATGGTAAAATAATAAATGGAGATACTATCGTTAAATTGATTGAATATTTGGAAAGAAACTCACAAATTAAATCTGCTATATAAATATTATGTAAGCAAGTGCTATTTAATAATGTATCTACTCAACTGCCGGCACATGGCAAAGATTTATCATAAATAAAGATTATAAAAACTGAAGAGATCAGTAAAACGAACCACATCATAATTTCCTATTAATATTATATTATAAAGATTTTTTTTATAAATATTTTATAAAAGGTGTTTAGAATTATATCAAAGGCTATTTACCTTAAATCACTTAAAATTATCTTGAAAATCACAAAATTTGGATAAACGTGATTATTAATAAACAAGGAACGGAAACGGACAGGTTCATAAACAGTATACATTTCTTTTTCATGAACTATGAAAAATTTAGGTTGCAGCGAGTGTAAGTCGGGGAGAGTCCTAATATTTGTATGACAAATTTTGGTTCCTTTCAAGATACATTAATGTTTGGAACAATGGGATTTTATAATAGCCCATCTCCGCCATTGAAAAATAAATAACTTAAGAATAAGCCTACCTAAATAGTACAGCTCGTACCTAACGTCACATCGTCACATCTTGGTATGGTTTTCCGCATGTTACTTTGATAAAACGGTAAAATTGATGCTATTCCCTCAAATTCATAATATTTTTAAAATTACAACCTTGAAAAGAAATTATTTAAATATTAAAATTATATTAAACTGGTCCCAATTCTGCTGTTGACAAAATTAATTAAAGATGTAGCAAACCGTTCTCATGGTTTGAGGGTAAAATATGTTTCCAAATAATCGANAAAATGTTATTTTCCATTACAGGTTATGCAGAATACTCTTACAATCAACTATTTATACATACAAGTATGATTAGTATGATTCATGGGGAAGAAGTTGTATTTTATATTTGAAGTAAATAAAAAATAATTGATTTTTATAATTACTATTCCTAGTCACGTTGGAGAGTGTCATGTCACTTCATAATTTACCGGAGTGATTTTTCAAACAATTAAAATATAGGCCTATTAATTTTATTTTGTCTTGAATAACACTCTTAATTCTTTATGAAAATAACTTTCCTTATTGTATGGAAAAGTAAATTAACCGTTATTTTTTATGCTCATGTGAAGTCCAACATTTACCAAGTCAAGCAGTAGAATTTTTTTTTTATTTCTTGCCATCCACCTGCATAAATGTAAAGTCACTAAGCTAATGTGCTCCTAGCCATTTTATTTCAAGTTTTTCTTGCAGTCTTAAAGAAAAATATTGAGTTTTTATTAAACAGTCTACTTTATTCATTTTAATTAATCACTTTAACTCGTCGCCTTTCTTATTGAGTTTTTAATGGATTGTTATTTGATGGTGTAGGGTTGTGAACAGCGATAGGCCGTAAGGACCTAAATTATTTAAGTAAAATAAATAAAATAACATGAGGAATGTGCAATTCATTTATAAAATGCATTTAAGTTTAAAACACTTGGACCAGTAAATATTGCATCACAGATAGATTAAGCGGTCAAAATTTCAGTCCTAACTCGCAATGAACATGTATAAAAAAATTACGAATATTTTTGGCAAATTTATAGAATGTATGTTTAAAATACTGTGGTACTTGTACTGGTACAAGTAACGACATCACTTGGTAAGTTTAATTCAAAACCTGTATTATTTTATTATTTCTGTTTGTAGATTTCTTTAGTGATTCTGTGATTTAAAAAATAAGAAAACTTAAATTAATTTAATTTAATACGTCAACACGTCATGATAAGAAATAATTACAGGTAAGCGTTGACCTGGCCCCACCAAAAATAAATATCACGTACCGCCACTGCTCACTAAGCGGCTAGAAAAAATAGGCAGAGTAAGTTTTATAAGAAGATAAAGTTGGCTTCAGATAGGGGAAAAGATCAGAGATGCCATTGGAGTGCTAGAGATGATTTCTGAAACAGTCATTGGGGTTAAGGAATTGTGTTGTGTGCGTGTTTTGTTGACTTCAGAAAGGCATTTTACTGAATCAACTTGATGAAACTGATGAAGATGTTCAAGGAAACAGGACTTGAATGGGCAAATAAACATTTACTTGTACATAAAACAAAATTGTAGGGAATGAACAACAAACGAATGGTGGAGTATAAAAACGTTCAATTATGATAGCCATAGCCAAAACTGTTACAAAATATTCCTCTTGATGACTGCGTAGTAGCTGTTTAAAGATAACTGCACATAAGGTGCATATTACTAAACCACAAGGAATGTCCGGTAAGGGATTTTTGTACCTCACTCAGGTTTAGGTTTAAGTACTGTTGCCATATCATAAATACAAAATACCCAAGGAATAATGTTGTGAGAATACGATTTCTTGAAAACTGCAGAGACTAGGGCTTTATAATAAGATATGATTACTAAATCGGAAAACTGAAGGGTCCATGGGGTAGTGGCGAAGTAGACGTTTTACCCCAAGCCGCAAGGAATATCAGCCCAGTGACTGAAGAATATACTAGCATTCAACTAACATAGCCACATACTAAATCGAAACACCCAAGGACCTCTGTTAAAGACATATTAATCCCATCATATACCGTTGAGGATCACCTAGGTCACCTGGAGAGTGCGTGCAAGCAACTTATAAAGTGCAGTATGACTCCAAGGATTAAGAAGTTATTGTTATTCAGTGACCAAGTTACCTTCTTAGGACACATCCTAACATGTGCTGGTGTATGAGGTATACATCCTAACACGTACCGGTGTGGGAATGGACAGTAAAAAAACTAAAGATCAATAGGGAGCTTAACAGCCACTTCTAATACAGGAGTCAAGACATTCTTATGAGTGTTAGGGCTCTATAGGGCTTATACCAGTTAATTAGCAGGAGTGGGAGTTCTTATCATCAACTGTTTAAGGAAGGGGATAGTTTGGAGATGTACGGAGGTAGAGGAAACAGCGTTCCAGGAAGCGAAGAGTTGGTTCCTAGACTCCAAGGCTCTGAAAGCATCCAGTCTTTGGAAAAACATCCCATATCATCACCGACGCCAGCACTTACGCTCTGGGAGCCACCATCAGTCTAACTCGACCACGATGGACAATACCAGTACAAAATCATGACTAGCCAAAAGTTGAATCAAATCGAACGTCGTTACACTGTAAGAGAAAAAGAGATTTTAACAATTGAGTTGTTGGCACGAACAACGTTGTAACTGACACTATTATGAAAAGTGAGCTTTAGTTGGTACAAGGTTGTAAGTAGC